>JASCQY010000001.1:3329733-3349733 GCA_030264315.1 Sardinella tawilis
AAAAAAACCCCCCCCCCCCCCCCCCCCCCCCATTCACACACCGCGCCATCTCAATCAACTGGAGGATTTCATCTCGCGTCCCCTTTTAGCGTTCATTGCATGGTTTACAGTTGATGAGGCTTCAGTAGATTGCTCCTCAGAGCTGGCTCCTACCCTTTTCACTTTCTTTTCATTACGGCGTTAATGAGCAGAATGACTTTCATTCCGTCCAATTCCCTCCAGTATTCAAATAATGATAATGACCTATTCACGTACAATTTAATTTTCGAGTCAAATCAGCCCCAATTTGTGTAATGAGATTTTCCCTTTCCCCCCCTTTTCGGTTGTGTAAGCTGTCAGCTGGTTTGGCTTCTGTGCAAGAACTTGCTGGGGGAAATGGGACTGTGATGCACATGATGGAATCACTGTTCCACTGAGGGCTTCCTGTTTTGCCTATGATGTAATGTTCATGTGTTTCTCTTCTCTCTAGTACTTCCTGTCCGTCATTAGTAGCCTTGTGGTGGTGGCCTGGATCGGACAGCAGGTCCACAACCTTTTCCTCACTTATCTGATTGGTGAGTAACGCTCTCTCTCTGTGTGTTTTGGCTATCTGCTGCATGTAAATGTTTGACAGAGCAATGGTTCATTCAGATGAGGTTGAATACTTTAGTTATAATGCTTGTTTTGTTCACCGTTGGCCTTGTATAACTTGGTTTCTTGGCTCTCTCTTGCTCTCTCTGTATATCTCTCTCTCTCTCTCTAAGCCTGAAAAAAAAAAGAAAAGCTCAGGGCATTCTTGAAATAGTTTTTCCTCTCTCCCTCCTGTGTGAAAAGGCAGTGGTTCCTTCAGGGCTATGACTGATGCCGAGCGAATTTTCTAACCTCGTGGTCAAACGGAATGTGTTAAGCAAATCTTTTAGTTCAACTTGGTCACACTCTAACTGGTATGAAACGGTGCGCGTAGCCGTGCAAGGCACAGGTTTGTATGTGCGAATGAGTGGGAGATGTGTGAACTTTAGCTTCCTGGCCTGATCTTTGCCATTAGTCCCCATATACTGTAATAGTGTTGATGCCACTGATCTCAGGAGGGTAACTGTATGTTATTAATAATAACCCTGAGAGTGCGTCATGCTATGAAAAGCAAAGAATGGACAAGGGGGGGGGGGGGGGGAAATAGGTCATACTAATGAGAACATGAAAGGAGGTCACTGTTAAGAATCCAAAAATAATACAGCACTCTCGCCTCTGCAGACATCACTTGGATGTGTGGATATCTTGAGGGGAGGCGGGGCGGGGGGAGTGAGTGAGTGAGGGAGTGAGGGGGTGGGAAGTTGGCGAAAGAGGGGAGTTGCTGTGTGCGCAAAGTAAATTTTAAGCCCTGCAGACCTCACCTTGTGTCATGAACAACAGCCCATGAAATGACCAGATGTAAAAGGTGGTGTTGGAAAAGCAATACGTTGCAATCGCTGTGGCTGGGCCATTGTCCATGCTTTCGTCATTTTTTTTTTTGGAAAGGTAAACTGCAAAATCCATACTCTGCCAGTTCTTATCTGTAATGATTGCTATCTGTGATGGGGCTCAAAAAATCTTGGGCTTTACTGGCATTTATAGCCAAGAGTGACAGGCCACTGGTCTCATGGACAAGTTGGTGTTTTGCAGCAAAATTGTAGTGTTGCAGAATTCGGTTCTGGTTAGACTTGCTCTCCCTCTAAGAGGAAAGGTTGAAGCTTATCAGCACTTAATTTAGTCTTAAGTGTAAACAAGGTGTAAGCAGTAATCCTCTGGCATTACGAGAGATGGTCACTTGTTTTCAAAAGGCCTCGAGGGAAAGCACCAACTACTTTTAACTATGTATTACACTGAGCTGAATATAATGGCCTTTCATATAGTTTGACATGGCTCTGCCATGAGGAAGCAGAGGGCCTTATGACTGCCTTGAATTGGTAAAGCTAAAGTGGCTCATCCTTAAAGACTTTAACTGCAGCTGCTAGTGGCTTGTTTGTGAAGCCAGCGGAGGCGCCCTTCGAGGCATGCTACAAGTTTCTCAGCCTTGTCTCTGCGGTTATTCTCCACTAGATTTTGTCTTTCATGTAGTAATTCATACCTTGTTGCCTCACTTCCTTTTTTTTTTTTTCCTCTACAGCTGTCTTATCAGATGCTCTCGTTCCCATAACACATCCCTCTTTCATCCACTGAGCTCTGCTTTCCATAACTCTGATGGCTTGCAATGGTTAAGCCTTCAATTGGAGATGTGACGTTTGAAACTGACATGTTGACACTTGGTCAAGCTCCCAACAGACAAATGTTGTGAAGCACTCTTCGAAAGTGTGCCTCAAAACATCCTTGTCACGTGACGAGGGTAATTCCAAGAAGGTGGTTAGGTGGGTTAGGAAGGAGGTTTATCACTCAATCACCTATTTGAAACACTCCCTAATCAGTTTCTTGGTTTAGTTAGCGATGTCAAAATGCATTGGGTGAACCCATCGGACTACTATGATGCTAGGGTGCAATCATGGGTGTCGGATTGTTTTAAAGCCTTGAACTACTGGCACAATTGCTTCAAACTTCAAAAACCTCATTTTGCCCATCAGTGCGGTTTATGGTATGGTCATGTGTCCATGAATGACCGAGAACTACACGCATGTCCTCCCAGAATGTCCTCCTATGTGACTATTTATTTATTTGTCTCTCTTCCCAGTGAGTTTCCTGTTGCTCCTACCTGGTCTCAACCAGCATGGCATCATCACCAAGTACGCCGGCATGGCTAAGAGGGAAATCAACAAACTGCTGAAACAGAAGGAGAAGAAGAACGAGTAAGGAAGGAACGTGGAAAGTGCCAGATGGAGAGAAAAAAAGAAATGAGTTACTGGAAGTTGAAGTTGAATAACCAATGCCGCTCCCCCCAACCCCTCGTGTCTGCTCAGATTAAGACCAATTTGAAAGCTCTTTGCCAGAGCCCGGCTGCGTATGTGGTCTGGGCTCTTGTCTGCTGGTGGGTCATGCTCACTTTGAGGATCTGCACATGCATGCAGCTGTTACACAGGGTTTGTTTGCTGCCTGCAGTCCCACCCTTTCTCTCAATAGTTCAGATCACTTCTTTGCATTAAGCACAATGATTTGGTTGTTATAATATTGGTCATGTTCAAATCTATGTGAGTTTTATCCTTTGTTTTTTTTTTTTTTTTTTTTTTTTCAAAGCCATTCCCATTTCTTAAAGCAAGAGAGGCAACTACCTAGTGCAGCATAGAACTTTTAAACAAAATATGCCTAGATGACCCTTTAAAAAGACCTGTGCTTTTTTAAAAAAAAAAGAAAATGAACATGGACAGTAGCCTTAGCTTTGTATTCTGAATGGCTGTGAAATAGATTCCTGGTCAGGTTGACTGCAATAGTTGCCTCGTTTCGTGTTTTCTTTTTTTCTTTTTTTTTTTGTTTTGTTTTCTTTTTTTTTTTTTAAATAATTGCACTGAAAACTAGATGAAACTGGAGTTCAAAGCTGTCCATGTGTGTTGTGGGTGGTGTGTTTGAGACTCACTGCTGTACTGTTCACTGTTGGTTTCTCGCCAGGGATCCCAAATGAAGCTTCTGCAACGCTCACACTCGTTCATGTCACCGTTGTAAATATGTTAGATGTCAACCTTTGTCTCTCCTTTGTCTTATCTGTTTTACCTCATTCAAATTCTCACCTGTCCCTTTTCTCTCCTTTATTTATCTTTTACTGTCTTTTTGAGAACTACAAAAATTAATAAAGTCTGGTTTAAGAATGGACAATGTACAACACATGGCTGTTTTTATTATTACTAATATTATCCTCTACATATTGTGCACATTACAATTGTGGGTGCAGGATACCTCGGCCCTATGGGCATTTCTTAGAACGGCTGGTAAAACTTAACATAGTGGATAATATCAGTGTTGAGCCCTGTTAAGTATTTGCCCGCTGCGCTTACACACATATTGGCTTAGTGATGCACAGAACACATTCAATTATAGTGGCCACACACCAACCCGGAGCAGGGCTTTGTGGTGCCTGCACAGCCATGAGGGGTTTGGTACCTTGCTTAAGGGCACCTCAGCCTTGGATGTGGACATGGGAGAACCAGTCCTGGGATGCCGATGACTTGGTAACTAATGATGGTCATGAAAGAACTGATGTAACAGAAACATGACTAATTGGTGCAGCTTAGTGTCAATAAGTCTTTTACTTGGACTTTCCTCAGAGTGGCAGGGGTCCTTTGCCGTGCTGGTGCTTTTTCGCTGAGACTGATGCGTGGATGCTTTGGTGTGGACCAATGGCTGACCTTCAGGATCCTATAACCATGTTGATTAACCAAAGGTCAGTTGGCATTTGGCTGGTCACTACAGTGGACCTGAGAATTCAGAACAGTCTGAGGGCATTGCAATCTGTCTCCCAGTGCTGTTGAGCCCACAGGGACTTGTCTCTGGTGGGTCGAGCTTTGCCTGGGCCAGCAGGTTCTCTCTCCTTCCCTGGAAAAACCATGAAAATATCAAGCATTGTTATCATTACCTCAGTGACAGTCATCCCCCCCCCACACACACACACAAACGTACATGGGTAGGTACCCTGGGCGATAGGCTAGACTATTCTGGACATTTAAAAATATATATTTGTGAGGAGGAAATGTGCTTGAGATGGATGGGACTACTAGGCCTTGTGTTCATTATGTAACATTATGACAGCAAACCGTAGGACTCTTGAGTGTCCCCACATGACCACTTTCTAAATATATTGTGGGGTGTGGGTGAACTTGAAGATCTGTTTGGTGTTAGTAGGAGTAGTGGTGCACCTGTGAGAATGTCATGACAGTGCCAGGTAATGGGATGACCCAACGGGATGGCTCCATGGCAGGAGCTCGAGCTGGGTTTCTGGTGGCTGTCACGGTAGCTGCTTTGATACAAGGTTGACCCAGAAGGATTGGTGACCTCTTTCATAGCCAAGCCTTCATTGCAGCGAGTACAATTCCTCGACCTATAGCTCTGCAGAACGTTGTGCTATGTGATGGAGCAACAGATAATTAGTCTACCAGTTCATAATAGCCATTTAACCCTTACCCCGTTATTCAAGTCATTTTGTGTTCTTTCGCTTTTTATGGCTTCGTATGGTAAATGCCAATGTTCTAGTCTCAACCCTAAACTTGCAGTGCTGTCACCGCCCCGGTCAGCATTACAGATTGTAACATACTGCCATCTACTGCATGTACACCGCAACTACATTACGGCGCAATAAAAATGGCAAAGAAATAAAAAAAAAGATGAGCAATACAACCCTGTTGTATATCTGATTATGCCAAAAATATGTAATCATAAAATATGGCTCCCACCGGAATAGTGTCCTTAGGACAGTGGACATCCCTGCTATGAGTTGATGCGTAAGTAGCTGATGTGTTGTTGAGGTCCAACTGGCTGACATGCTGGGAGGGAAACTGCGGTTCTCTGAGAAAAAATATCAGTGGCTGTCCTCTGGAGTTTCGCCCACAGTAGCTCTAATGTTGCAAAATAAGTGATAATTTGTTTAAAAGAAGTCATGTAATATCCATGACAGTTATGCAACAACTGTGGAAATATGCGTTGTCTGCAAGGCTGTCAATTTTCTTACCTCATTCATGACTGTGGTATAATTCGTTTCTGACGAGTCTGTTAATGTGAAAGTGCTCTCATGCATAGAACGCATCCCTGGTCTCCGAGTGGATGGCACTTGATCGGTCGTGGGGTCTTGGTGCGAGCGGGACATGCCTTGCCTAGAGGACGTGGAAAAGTTAACCAAATTCACTCTACTGCTGTGGCATCACTCCTGGAGTTAAACTGTCAGATTACGCTGAATTCAATAGCAGGAAGTCTCGTACAACACCCTAAAAAACTTGACTATGACACATATTGTTACGTAAATTGCATGGATGGTACAAGGAGTTAATATAAAAACCATCTATGGTCTACATTTTTATTATATATACAGTCATTGCATTGGCATAACGTGTGCTTTCTTACCCTCTGAGAGTAGCCTAAGGAGTTGTTATGGTTACTGTACACAATTTCCCATTTCCCATTTCCCTAGCCTACAATAAAACCTGAGCGTCAAACTGTTAAAGGGGACAACTAACATCTTTTTGAATTACCTAATTATAATAAATACGTTTTGCTAATTTCCCTGTGGGGAATATATTCTCAATGTGTATGGGGTATATTCTCAATGTGTATTTTTCTTTATTGTATTTATTTTTACCCTGATTTATTAATGATACGCAGCGGGACGAAGACAGCTTGCATGCAGCGCAAGGGCTCTGCGCCCAAGTCGAACATTTTGTCGTTCGCGCGAGAGTTCAAATTTCCCAAATCGCACCGCGAGTTTCCCTTCCTTCCTCTTTCCGCCATATTGCAGAACCGGTAAGGCAATCCTGATTACCATCCTCTTTAAATCTAAGTAAAATCTATGCCATCCACCGTCTTTCTACTTGTGTTTGAGCAGAAAATTACCAACAAACATCTGAAGTCCCCAATAATGCTTCGATTTACTTGAATTAACCCCTCCGTTTCTTAGTAATTGTCCGTCAACTTATGCCTACCTAGCCTGTGCACAGTCCCCTGTGTGAGTGATATGTGCTTGCGCTATGGTTTCACTGATATTTGCAACGTGTTCTGCTTGCTTCTACCTCTGGAAATACTACATAAGTTGTAGTCAGAGACTTAAGAGTAAACGCTAGATGTATACTAACTAGTCTTTCGTAGAGGTCTACCAGGCAAGCTTAGTAGCTAATGGAATGGGTCGTTTCTCTGTCGTTGAACCTAGGTATATCGTTAACCATCAGTAGCTAGCTGGCTAACCCAAACGCTAACCCGGCCAGTACGGTCGTGGTGTCTAATATTATCAGCTGTTTGTGGCAGCTTATATAATTTATCTTAAACTCTATTCGTTACTAGTCAAGTGGATATTCTGTGCAAGTAAATGTTGTCATAGAATGGTCGGTTTGTCATGTTTTAAGCACTGAACTTGTATCTGTGGTTGTTGACATTTTGAGGGACTGTAGCCTCTCGGCTAGGCCCGGGTAGGCTGGCATAGCTTCTCTCCCTATGTAGTACCTGAGGTGGTGGTCTTGTAAGTTGTGTTCCTTTCTTCCATAGGCATCATGGTGCGTATGAACGTTCTCGCGGATGCGCTGAAAAGCATCAACAATGCCGAGAAACGTGGGAAACGCCAGGTTCTCATCAGACCCTGCTCCAAAGTCATAGTGCGCTTCCTTACCGTCATGATGAAGCATGGTGAGTGACTCTTTGAATTCATAGATGGGGGGGCAGCTTAGACCTGAACAGATTGTGTTGTGTGATTTGTCAATGAATTGCCTTGTGGTCTTTGGTCATAATTGAATGTATTAGTTTAGTAAAACTTTCTGTGTAGTTGTATGATGCTACCATGTAACTGGCATGTAACTATGCTCATGAATGTGTGTGTGTTCAGGTTACATTGGCGAGTTTGAGATCATTGATGATCACAGAGCTGGCAAGATCGTAGTGAATCTCACAGGAAGATTGAACAAGGTAAGCTATCGATGCATGCTGTCAAACTAATGTCACATTCCAGGTGGACACATGCAGAGTTTTGAAAGTCCAGCTACAGAAAGTAAAAGTGTTTAACAAACGTGGCATGACTGACATACTGGGTTTCCAACTTTTTTGGTCACCCTTTTGATGCTTTTTTAAACTTTTCTACTAGAAAAACTTCTCATGAAACTTGAGCATTGCCCCAATCTTGCATTTTGATCCCACATTTGGTTAGTGACACCCTTGATCCACCCTGTATTACGTACACCGTGAATAGGTGCAAAGCTGATGAAGGACAATATATTTATGGTGACCTGATGCCTTGACTTGCACCTGTGTCACTGTCTGGTTTCCTGTACTATATGGCAGAAGATGCTCTTGTTGGAATAATATATATTATTTTTTTGAATGTTCAGTGGAGTTTTATTCTTCAGCGCACCATTTTTTAACATGCTTTATGGATAACCGAAAAATGGCATTTTTTCAGAAATGGTGCTCATATAAGCTCAAAATGATCTATTTGAAAGTTAAATATAATATTGCGTTACCTGTTACCTCCATTTCTTGGCACGCATGGGGTTGTTCAGTACTCATGTGTGTAATGTACGGAGGGAGAGCAGTGCCAGTGCTATGTCTTCGGTGCCAGCATGTTTATCGTCTGCTGGTTCTATCCTCAATCACTGGGACACTCCAACACAGCTCCTGCAAGCCAGTCTGCTGAAGCATTAAAAACGTGTGGCCACGTGTTAAAGGAGTTATCCTGAGTGAATCAAACAGAAGCCCTGTTGTCTGAGGCTGCTGAGTGCTGTCGATAGGTATCAGAACGTCAGCAGTAGTTACAACGTAGACCGAATTCGTGAACTAGCCGCTACTGCTAACTGATTAGGGCATATCTTTTTCACATGGTTTTGTTTTCATATGCCCTAATCAGTTAGCGGTAGCGGACAGTTGATTTCGGTCCACGTTGTACCTACTGCTGCCGTTCTGATGCCGATCGATAGCACTCGGCAGCCTCAGACAACAGGGGCTTCGGTTTGATTCACTCAGGATAACCCCTTTAAGGAGGGTCAAGAACATGGGGTGCAAAATTATTTAAAGAATGGTTTCTTACAAGTTTGGTTCTGTATCTGCTGCTGGTGGCCTTGAAACGGGTTGCTTATGGGGTCAAAACTGATCTAACAATGGGATATGGTATTTGTCATGTTGGAGAATCATAATATTTGTTTGCTCTTTTACCTGTGGCCGCTGTATTATGTACACGGTAAATCATTGCAAAACTGTGTTCATGGCGACTTGAAACCAGAAGTTTTCCACAACAAATGGACATGACTGCTTTTAAGATCCTTTCATTTGCAAAACAACGGAGGGAAAATTACATTACCATTTTCCTTAAGATATTAATGAATGTGCTGTTTGTATACTTCATCTCCGATTTTAAAATGATTACTTTTGTGTGTTGCAGTGTGGCGTCATTAGCCCGCGATTCGATGTTCAGCTGAAGGATTTGGAGAAGTGGCAGAACAACCTGTTGCCCTCAAGACAGTTTGGGTGAGTGTTTACAAACGACAAATCCTACTTGTAGTCTTCAGTTGACTTGATTCTAACTAGATGATGCTCCTGGTTTGTTTTGCAAGAAGAGATCTGTAGCAGTTTTACCTGAAATCCTGCAGTGGGATGTGGGGGTTATTTGTGGGCATGGGGCATGTTGAGAAGGACGCCATTGAAAGTTGAGCTCCAACTCCCCCCATGTTAAAAAAAAAAAAAAAGTGATCTATGTTCAGTGGTACATGATTGACAAACCTTATATCAGTGTAGGGCATCCTGAAAGACTGTCAGGCATCTCAAACCTCTTCAGCAATGTGTTCGTAGTGCTGGTATCCAGCAAATAGGAAGAGAATGCATGGCTTGTTTAGGGACTCTTTTGTATATTTTTGAATGAGGAAAGCAGATTGTCGAGGTTAACAGCAGCTTATTCAGATCATGTTGGGGTTTTTTTTTTAGAAGTTGGGTTTGTTTTGAGTTTATGAACTCCCATTTTATTCATATAGGATCTTGGCTTTTGCAAGAAAGTTTCAGCCACACACTCAAGTGGCACTTCCCTACCCCTACTGTGATGCTAGGCTATTAGGCTGTTTTGTCCTTGATTTAGGAAAAAAAAAAAAACATTTATAAAACCCAACAAAAAAAGACTTCAGTTCATCCCAGTGGCACTTGTGAGTTGATGGATGTAGTTATTAAGTGCAGGTTTGAATAAAAGCATCTGTTAAATGAGCAGATGGAAAATGTACATGATGTAGTAATGCAGAACTTGCCAAATAGTAGAGCATTTAACGTGGAGGTCCTTCAGGAGTGTGATCTGCACATAGATTGACACTAAATTGTTTATAATGGCTGAGTGTGTCCTCATGTAGCCTAGCCATTGTAGTTTAGCTGTGCTGACATGTCAGCGCTGACTTCTGTACTTATGTCGAGTTATGAGGTTTTTCAAGGATTTATTGGATAAATCGTAGGCGTCAGCCAAAAGAAGCGTATGCTGGTTGGAATTTTGTTTTGTTAGGCCTAAGCATCGAATTGTCAACTAGCTGATGGAATTTCTAAAAGGTGTTATCTGGCAAAAAGCACAAAGTTTTTGTTTCTAAGGTCACCAGCATGTCAACTGGCATATTTTGATCGCATAGTGGTGTTTGAAATCACTCTTGGGTTTTCCCTCTCCTTGGAGGTTTAACTCTGTGGTCAGTTCTCAGTCTGCATCTTGGGAGAGCTTTTGTGTTCATACGGCATTGCCAAAGGTTACACTTCGAAAGGCATGCGAATTTGTGGGATGCTGGTTGTCTCTTCAATCAGTTGTTTGTATCCCCAGGCAGTAAACCTGCTCTGAACTGAAAGCTTGACTGTGGTGGTGTTTTTCCCCCATAGTGCCAGTTGATGTAGCTGTGGGTGGCATTCCATCGGCTGCAAACAAACCTGTCTAGACTGTTGGTTGGTGAAGTGGTGGCATCTTTCACAGTGTTTTGTTGGTGTGAGGGTGGCTGGACCTAAGGTGCAGAATGTCCTGGATGCAAGGGTCCAGTACAGCTCTCTGAGACAGCCTTTGTGTGCGACGATATTTTTATGGTGACCCGGTGCCGCCTTGACTCGTACCTGTGTGTCACTGTCTAGTCTCCAGCACTAGATGGCAGAAGATGCTCTTGTTGGAATAATGATCTCTATATGCAGGTAACACCAGTGAATGAGGTCTATGTAGTACAGGAAGGTTTAAATGATGCAGTCAGCATGTTTTTGTTTGTTTTTTTTCATGTCACTGTTATGGAATCTTATTCTTCAGCATATCATTTTTTAACATGATTTATGAATAAATTAAAAATTTGACTCCATTTTTCAGAAATGGCACTCATGTGAACTCAAAATGATCGAATGTTTATGTTTGAATGTTAAATATTAGATTTCGCAAACGGTTACCTCCATTTCTTGACACGCATGTGGTGGTTCAGTACTCATGGGTGTAATGCACGGAGGGAGAGCAGTGCCAGTGCTATGTCTTCGGTGCCAGCATGTTTATCGTCTGCTGGTTCTATCCTCAATCACTGGGACACTCCCACACAGCTCCTGCAAGCCAGTCTGCTGAAGCATTAAAAACGTGTGGCCATGCGTTAAGGACGTTAAATCTGTTAGAGAGTCTATAGAGTACAGTTTCACCGTGTAGTGTTGACCGGAGACCAAAATTCATGGAAAAAATATGTTGCGCATCAGTTGTAGATGTAATGTAGGACCAAGAACTTGGGGCGCAAAATAATTTAAAGAATGGTTTCTTACAACTTTGGTTCGGTGTCTGTTACTGGTCATTTTGAAACCGATTGCTAATGGGGTGTAAACCGGTCTAACAATGTGATGTAGTATGATTTTTCATGTTGGAGTATTATAACATGTACTCCATATTTGATTGTTTTTGCCACATTGTGCAACAGCATCTGTGAAGTGATTCTTGTCTGCTCCTCTCACCAGCCATCCTCTTTCTCTGCAGGTTCATTGTGTTGACAACCTCAGCTGGCATCATGGACCACGAAGAGGCCAGACGAAAACACACAGGAGGAAAAATCCTTGGCTTCTTTTTCTAACCATGTAATGACAGTGAAAAATAAAGACCGTTTCAGTGGACCCACCTTTGTCTGGCCTCTCTGATTGACTCGCTACACTGAGCCTACTGAGAGATTGGTGTGATTCCGGCATGCTTCGTTCTACTGTCCTGTGCTGTTGTGTTTTTTTGTTTGTCCCCCCCCCCCCCCCCAGCATAAAAAAGCCTCTGCCACCCGGTTATTCAAAACTCCTCTGCTCACACTGGCCAGTCTCCAAAGAAAAAAAAAAATTGGTCCAAATTGGAGAGTTGTGTGTTGAGGGTAATTTTACTTGGAAAGGTGGAATGGTTGTCAGTGAGGGTTTCTAAGGGACGTGTGGAGGTGGCTGGTTAGGAGGCCACCAAGGCCAGACACTCGACCTGGGGCATGAATATTTAAAAGCATGGTCCTCCCAAAGCATAAACACCGCAACTGTGAGGCGCTAATTAAGGCCGACACTGGCACTTTCTGGCAAGGTGCTAGTGTGCCGCTCGAAAAGCGGCAATTAAAATCCTAGTAGTTGTAAAATCCATTCAGTTGGACAATTGCTTTAATTAAAGCCAGTCGGTGTATGTGAGAATGGATTGCCTCCTTGAGGAACAAGGGGGGCTTAGCTGGCCCGTTAACTGATTGACGATTCAGCGGAAGAGAACAAGCAAGTTCAGCTGTAAGTGTACTGCAGGAAATGTTGGTGTTTGTCCACCCTCTAGGTTGTTGGATTTCTGAAATCTAGAGGCTGGACAAACAGAAGTGTTGATGAGAATCGTGTAGTCATTGATCTTGCCATTTCGTTCTGCAAACGAACCAACGGCTTTAGGTTCTTAGAGACAGTCTTTGGTATTTGCCTGTAGGCTTGTACAAGAATTGTGAAATTTATGGATAGTGTTTAATAAATGTAGTTTGGGGGCAAGGACATGTTCCATGTATTGCTTGCCACACCACTACCAAGAATTAACAGCATCACCTGACCTGCACCCTTGTCCTGGCAAGTCCCTTCACTTGGTCGCCATCTCAGTGATGCCTTCCTATTAAGCAGTCTTCTGCTTGCGCAACAGAAAAGAAGACACTGAGTGTGATGCAATTGTATCAGGCTTATATTGATATGCACATGATGTTCCTGTGAAGCAGTGGAAATGGCCCCAGCCTGCAAAGGCTTGAATAGAGATGCGCCCACTCCTCTGCTGTCAATATCAGCGTTTGCACCTCATTCATTTACAAGGCAAGGTTGCACTTGAAATCAGACACCTTCTTCTCCACTCCTCTGTCCCTTAGTGTGCTGCCAAGTCAAGGTACTGCTTTGGCAGTGCTGAGTTGGTGTATAGCCTTATGACTCCATTTTCCCACTTGTTTTTTTTAAATCTTTTACACTGTAACAATCGACTTGGCAGATTGGATTTATTTCTTTATTCCAACTTTATAGCATACTGAATTTTAGACCAAAAGGAATAATAGTCTTGACATCTCGCTCGAGTGTCACTCAGAGTGAGAGAAAAGGGGAAAAAAATGGGTTCATTTCTGTTCAGGGAAACTTGTCCAACCGTCTCTCTCTGCCAGGAGGATACCACTGAATCGCAGCTGAGTGGAATATAGACATCAGAATAACAGGCCAGCGCTTATAGGAAATGATGCAGAGGGTTTGTATGTGTTGGCTCATGAACTGCTTCATAAGCAAGATACTTATTTAACCTCACTGTGGCTTGGAGAGACGTCTAAAGGAGTGTTGCGTCCTTTTTTCCGACTCTCTGTGTGATGCCATTCAGCTAGTGCAATGAGACGGCTGAAACTGTTACTGTTGAACACAGGTATGATGACCTGGCTGTATTCGAGCTGGAATGTTCCATGTCCTCCCTGCTATTCTTGGCAGTGGAGCGCTCATATGGATGTCTTGTATTATAGTTACCTCGTCATAGTTCAGGGAGTTGATGGGCTGCGTTTTCCATTTCATTCTCTGGGAAAATGATCTGGTATGGAGGCCCATACTGTATGTTTCCATCATATCCTACAGCTTTTTTCAATTCTGAATGCAGTGGGAGTGTGGGGTGCCTACAAGCCTTGCCTTTGCTGTGCCTCAGTGTCTGAATCCCACTATTGACTATGAGTAGAGCCAAATTAGAGAAGGGGCTCAGACCCAGGGGGTCACATATCATAGGTCATTCAGGGCAGATACCCTAAAAGTTAGATCATGCAAGCCCCGCTGACTGACCCCCAACAGAGACAACAAAACCCAACATTTCATCATTCAAGTCATTTTTGACATTTTGTTTTTGACAATTTCGTTTTTATACCAAAATCATCTAAAAAGCAGTAGTAGTTTTTCTTTTAGTTTTTTTGTAATTCAATCCTGAAATAAAAAAAATGACATGGGCAATTATTTTAGCAAGGTGACAATTTGATACCATGATGGCTGCCATGAGTGCTCAGAGCTGATTAATGACAGTGAATTGAGGGTTCAGTGTTTAGGGCTTAGGGGGAGACGGACAGTGGGGTACCCACAATATCTATGAGTGGCTTGAGGCCCCTTTGACACCGAAGGGAAGAGGTATTTGGTGTGTACACCCCCCTCTGCTAATTGTCCCGCTCAGAGGTGAGTGTACACACAGCAGGCCCCTTCAATCGCGCCATCATCTACTGGATCCGTTTTCAAAGGAGGAATGACATGGAGGGAGTGTGGAAGAGATTCGGAGTGATTCTCCATGCATACTTGTGTGTGTGTGTGTGTGTGTGTGTGTGTGTGTGTGTGTGTGTCTGTCTGTCAACATGTGGTTGTCTAATATTCTCTCCAAAAGTGTGTGTTTGTGTCGGGGGGAGAGTTTTGATGTGCCTCGGCAGTTAGGTGCCACATCCTGTGGAGACTGGGCCTCAGTCCAGTTTGGAGTGTCTTGCCTCTCCTCAAACTGAAGCCTTTTATGTCTGGACAGGATACTGCAGTAGTGTAGTATGATCACAAGGGACTGAAGGGAGAGCAGGCTGAGGATTTGTCCAAGGAATCATTTAATTGAAGCATTAAAGGAGAAATCTAGTGATCTGGATCAATCAATAGCCCTGTTGTTTAAAGTCACTGATACTGTCTAAAAAAAAATGTAAAAAACGAAGAAAATTTGATGCAACGTAGAATTAAATAACAAACCGATTATTGATGTTAACTGAATGGGGCATAGTGAAATTAAGCTGAAAGTAAGTTACAATGCCCCATTTAATAATGTTAATTTTCAGTTCAATATTTGATCTATGCTGTATTAAATTTAATTTTTCCTTACTGACAGTACTTAGTGACCTCAAACAGGGCTATTGACTGATTCACTCCAAACTTCTTTTCGGCAAAAATGGAGAATGCACACAAATTAGACAGCCAGCCAAAATTAGCCACAGCAATTATAAAATGTCATGGAGTGAATGATCATGTGTAATTTGGTGTTTTGGGCAGTAGAACTAGCATGAAAAAACTGTACAAAACACCATACAAATACCATGCCATTTAATTGGAATTGTGGATGTGAAAATTTTCTGTAAAATTGCTCAGGTACATATTTGCACCTCAGCCTCTCTAATGTGTTGGCCATTAACATGTTCTCTAATGTAATCTTTGGCTTTAGACACTAAACATCGAAAAGCAATCAATATTGTTATTAATTGTATTGTGTGTGTGTGTAAATAAAACACCAAAGCTCGCCATTCTTATCACTATACAGACGAAAACCACAGTTGACCACAGATATAGCAGTGAGACGCTTCCTGTTCATCTCTGTGTACCACACTGAAATCTGAAACAATGCAAGACTGCACAGAAAGCCATTTCTGTCATTATAAGAAAAAAAAAACAGATCAATAATCTTCTCTGTTTAAGAATCTTACATTCTCTCATACAAACACGCACAGTCACACACACACAGACACAGTTTTTACTCTCTCAACCCCACCTCTTCCCCTTTTCCTGTGGAGAGACCCCTCCAGCTCTCGACATCTGTGTCCCCGATCCTCACATCCCGCCATGGCAACAACACTGCATACGCTGGCTTCTAGAGGGAACGGTCGGAATGGCTGCCAGAGAAGTCAGAGACCCCTAGCACTTCCCCAGTTCCCTCAGCTCAACCCATGGCACTTCCTTCATCTCTCTCTCTCTCTCTCTCTCTCTCTCTCTCTCTCTCTCTCTGGAGCACTGTCTCTCTCCTCTCCCCATGGGCACCTTTTGATGTCAGTGTGCGCCACAGGAAGAGATGCGCTGGAACTGCTGCAGTAACAGGTGCAAGCTCCCTGCCTTCCTCCTCTTCCTCCTCCTCCTTGAACACATTTTTACATACTTACTGTACACCAGCCCGAGGCCTGCAGTCGTGCTTGCTTTTATCCTGCCCGTGCCATCACACAAGTGATCCAATTATGATGGAGAAAGATGGTCCGAGCCCCCATTGCCATTCAAAATGTTGGCGAGGAAGATAGGAAGGCAATTAGGTTTTTTTTTTTTCTTCTTCTTCTTCTTCTTCTTGGGTGTATCTATTACACTGGTGATTCATTAACTGGCAGTTAGAGATGATAATGTGGAGAAAAGGGGGTCAGGTCGTGGCCTTGTGTCTAATTTGAAAATTGTATTACGCTGCACGATGCTATCACAGGTTGCTGCATGCGGGTCCATTCGATGATGAGAATGTTCGTCGAGATTGAGAGTTTAATAGGGAGCGCATTTTGTAAGTCACTGGAACAAAATAGACATTTAAAACTAGTCACCCGATCGAGTTGCACTCGTATTTATTTATTTTCGTTTTCATGGGGAGCGGTATTATCAGGAAGGAAATAGAATATGTTCCTTTTTTCTTTTTTTTTTTTTTAGCCCCGCACAACAAAAGTGCCACTGAAGAGCAGATGGCTGCATAAACGGCCGCAATTTTATTTCTTCGGGGGCCTCGGAATCGCACAATATGATGATGGCGCGCATTTCCTCGCTTTCCATTACGTCTAGCCATCCCCCTGTTCCTCTAGGCTCTCAATAATAACTTTTCTATCAAGTGCGAGGCTAAAAAGAAGTGGACTATAATATCAGCTTGACTCGGAGCTGCTGGGGAGCACAGCTAGGGTCCTTTTTGCCGTTTTGCACGCGGTGTCTAAGTGCTTATTTAATGAGTCTGGCGTCAGTTGTGTTTCGGGGACTATTGGTCCCAGGCCAGCAGATGTGTGTGTGTGTGTGTGAGAGAGAGAGTGTATGTGTGCATGTGTCTTCACAGCAAGGTGATGGGGCATTAACCAGCATTCACTTGCTGGTGGGCTCCATGGTTCTCCGACTTGTGCCTTGCTTCTCTGCGGGGCTAATAGACGACAAATGCTCCTCTGCTGTACCGTATGGCAACCTTCTCTCTCTCTTTCACACACACACACACACACACACACACACACACACTCCAGCGTTTGTCTGGCATCTGTTACCACAATGCCCTACTGCTCCTGCCTGGTATTCAGCTTACAGACCATGTCCACAACCCGGTTAGGAGAAAATGATGCCCCTCAATGCCATGTATTTAGTGGGCCTGAGTTGTGTCGATCCCTGCAAGTTAACGCTTAAACTGATGACTGACCAGTGTTGAAACTGACAAGGCCTATCAACCAGTTCTTTTCATGCTATGGGGATGAAGATGAGTTCCACATGCTCTTACACCAGTGTGCAGAATATCGTGTTTGACCTTTAACCTCTCCTGCTAAGTGCGATAAATCAAAGCAGAACGATTTGGCACGGTGACATTAGGTCAAATGTATCACTCACATTCGGCGTCACAGGCTTGGTCCTCTACCCGTCTTCTGTGCTCCTTGCAGGATAAGCCGGCGCTTTGGCTGCGGCCGACGCCAGCTCCTGGGTTGCGTCCGACCAACGGAGGGCACAGAGAGGACAGCAGGCTTGGGCGTGATGCCCATTACGGCGCCATATTGGTGGCATTAGGGCGGTAAGGTGGTGGTGGTGGTGGTGGTGGTGGAGAGTTGAGGGGAGAGGGGGTTGGGGTGGAGGCGGGTGAGGGAGGAGAGGGGAGGGGAAGGGGGGGGGGGGGGGGGGAGGAGGGTTAGCCCACCCAGGCAGGCCATGTGTCCCCCCACGGCTGATGAGTCAATTAGTGGCGTGACTGCAGGGGGCAGGCTGCCATGCTGCTGCCAGCAGACAGGCCCTGGGAGGAGATCTACATACACACACACACACACACACACATACACACACGTGTACATAGACACACACACACTGGTCTAATCATCTGCATTAGTGATGAATGCGGCCTGTCTGTGTGGTATGTGGTGTGTGTTTGTGTGTGTGTACGAACACAAAATAGAGCAGAGGCCAGCACCCCACCCCCAACCCCCCCGACACGCACGCACATATACACACACACACGCACGCACACACAGTCCTACACAGGGATGCAGAAATGCACCCTCTCAACCTCCTCTTCACACACACAGGTGCAAAGTCACAAATATGCAAAAAAAAAAAAAAAACATTTTAGTCGGCTTCACATAAGTGGAACAAAACCTCCACTTGAGAGAGAAGTGAAATGAAAGGGGGGGGGGGGGGGGTGACAGCATTGGAGAGAGGAGTCTGCTGTTTGCCGAGGCCGTCTGCCAGTCTGCGGCCCATAGGAGCCCAGGTGGCATCCAGGTAGGCGAGACGAGACGAGGCGAGGCGGGGCGGAGAACAGGCCGTCCTCTGTGGAAATCAGCTCCGCCACACACAGCCGCGTGCCACACCACAGGCCTGTGCAAAAGGTTACACTGTCAGCAGCGTCGGAGTAACAGGTCCCTGTGCACCACCACTGAAATGAACACTGTGCATTAATTCGAATATATTAACACACAAGTGCACACACACACACCTACACATTAAGTTTATACACAGACACGGCTGCCAAAGCCACTCTTACAGAATTTCATTATCCCAGTTCTGTAAAGATTTACATAAAGTCCAGTTTGTGTGATGACTTCAAATGGATTTACCACACAGAGCAGAACATAGTTTTTGTCTGGGTTTTGTAAAGAGTTTTAATCCCAGCTGCACAAAGACATTTCTGAGGATTGGCCCTTTATTCCCTTCAAGTCCATCTCAACACCTTAATGAGACCTTTGTTTCTTTGGGTATGACCACTGCACTGTTTTTTTTAAATAAACAGCCTTAGAGGTAGGCATGCTTAGTTCACATAAATTTGAAAAATAGAGTTATAGGCCTAACACCAATTGCTTTCTGAATCTATGCCTAATAAAAAACTAGCCTTTCTATAAAAAAAAACCTGACCTGTTCACAAACATGTTGCTTTCAGTTGCAATTCCACATAGCTAGGCCTACCATAATAAAACAGAAGGTCAACTTAAAAATAAAGCTGGCCACTGCAGTTGAGTGAGCTCGGACAATGGCTGGGTTAAGTTTCATTTTTCAAGATTTTGAGTTGTCACAAATCATATCCTAGACTGTTGTGGCGGGTGTAGTTGGCCTGCTGTAGATCCAAGCCAAGTCATGATTTCGACCAAACGTTTGTAAGCTTTTGGCTACTTTGTGCTACCGAACATGCCGGTGATGGATGCCTGTTAAGGAACAGCCTCCTACCGTGCAGTTCCTCCGTATGTAGCCTGGGGGCAGCATATGCACTCTCTTTGCAACACACGGAGACGGAATCACACCCGTGCTCTGGCCCGACTGAGCTCGCCAGCCGCATTTGAAGGGCTTAAAAACCCCAATTAAGATCAGTTCAGCCGATAACGGAATTAGTATTGAAATGTTGGAAAGGGTCGAAGTGAGCATTTGCCTTGGCGCCTTGCTGATCAAATACGGCCGTTATCAAACGATCAGCTGCTTAGCACACCAGATAAATAAATAAATATCGAGCGATCAAATGAATCGGGGTCACCTCAGAAATCAACATCAAAGTGCGACGTGTCGAAATGTGACGCCTTCGCAAGTGAAGACTCCGCAGGCAAACGCTGTCAGTGTGTGTTAGTCTTGTTGACTGTGTGTGTGTGTGTGTGTGTGAGAGAGAGAGAGAGAAAGAGAGAGTTTGTATGTCCCTGTCACAGACTCCCTAAGTAAGTAGGCCTAGCCTAAAAACTTCTCAGTATAGCCTCCCCACCTACAAATTTCCAAAGAATGCATGCACACTGCTTTTGCCCCTGCGTAACCATTAGGGTGGCGTGCATGTGTTTGTGCTGCTTCCTTTGGATGAATGAATTGGAGGATGTGGAGGTAAGCCTGCCATGTCAGTGCTGCTGCACACAGATTTGTTGTTGCTGTGATGCCTTGCCTGCAGTGTTTGTGTTCATATTGTAGAGACAGCTGAGGAAGACACTGGACACAGATGGACTCCGCTGTGTGTCCTAGGGGTATGTCCTCTGTGTGTGTGT
>JASCQY010000001.1:3423139-3430639 GCA_030264315.1 Sardinella tawilis
TCCTCGGAAACGAAATCCTCTTGGCTTTAGCTAGACTAATTGACGGAGTCAATAGTCGGCTTTCGCCTAGGCTAATGAGGATGGATTTATGTACATAATTATACATGGATGACTGTGTGGATGCTTGTAGATGTGTGAAAATTCAATGTTGTTTGTTGTGTGTATGTGTTGTTGTTTATATATATATGTGTAGGTGGGTGTGTGTACTGTATATATGTGGATCCGTCAGTGGTGGATGACAGCTGTAAAAACCAGAAACACAGCTAAGCTGCTGATTATCTAAACATAAATGTGCCAAGTTATCACAACACAGTTAATGCTGTCATGTTGTACCTTGGACCCAAAGGCCCTCCTTGTCAGTACAGTATAACATGCACTGCACTGCTGATTGGCATGGCAGAGTGGCAGACCAAAGAACCTGACAGTACCTCAATGTTTGAATGACCATAAACTATTTTTAAAAAGTGTCAATTACTTAAGTTTTGTGTTGGAAAATGACATCTGGTCACCTAGCCAATACAGTCCAAGAGTCTGGAGATTTCACTGATTGTAAAATGAGTGGAGACTAACAGGCTTATAATTATTTTTCTAAGAGGTTTAAACTGTAACCTGGCACCGAGAAATGTAACAATTTATTCATAAATAGTTATTAGATATGAAAATATATTTCTTCTAACCGAATGGTTGCTAAGTAACACAGACGCAGTCACATAGAGAGAGATGTGATCAATGCATTAAGCTGAATTGGGTTTCACAATGTCATCAAACAAAATTCAGCCAATCATAATCAAGGGCTTGATCAATATATTCTGCATTAGAATTTTGTACAATCATACTGTATTATATGAAGATTTGTTGGCTATGTCTACGTCCTGTTAGATTAAACTTTCAATGTTTATCAGGATCGAACTAAGGCAAGTTCAAAGACAATGTTGGCTGACATCATGGATGTCATACAAATCACACAGCTATGCTGACAGGTATTGGTCTTCTAAAAATGAATTATGTTGAGCCAACAGTAACAAGTAATATTGACCCAGAAATACACATTTTACTGATGTGCTTCTTTAAGGGGAAGTCAGGCTTCCAATCCAATTTTAAAGCAATCATGTCTCATGTGTATGTGTGTGTGTGTGTGTGTGTGTGTCTGTGTGTGTGTGCAATCTCTTGTCTGCTCCTTTGTCTCCCTTGGCACCGTGGCCTTCCCTTCGGCATCCTCCGTCTCCCTCTCCCAGATGGAGGTCATTACCCCTCTCATCTGAGCGTGTGTATTTGGGATAACACAGATCGATGCTCCCTGTAAATGCCAGTGTGGTCGGAGCACTGGGCCTCTTTACCGGCGAGTCAATAGCAGTCCGTGCGGGGAGTTAGGGAAGAATTCATTGGACACGGTAGACAATGGTGATCCTGGAGATGGACGATCAATGGCGCTTATTTCACCATCCGTCACCGCGGTCGCAGCGTTTTACGGGTGCCCCGACCGAACACAGACGACTAGTGATGCAGCTTCATTTCCCTGGAAGCCATCGACTCAGACCAACAGATCGACCAGCGATTTGTGGCTAAGGTCTCATCTACAAATAAAGAGCAGAGAGATTGGGTTCTGCTAGGGGACTGAAAGGGATTAAAAAAAGAAAGATGAAAAAAACTGTGCAACTGAAGAGTAAAGACCACTGCAATAAAATGGTGGCAAGTTTGGGATTAGATATTATTGATAAGAAACACTTCACAAACCTCTCCTTTGTTTGCTCCTGTCTTAGTTCCTGAATCCATTTTATGTGTGTGCAACATGAATAGCATAACATAGGCATAACATATTCACAATTACATTTCCAATTGCACTTCTGCTGTTCTGCATCAACACAATAATTTCCCAGCAGAGAGCTTTTGAATTAACAGGTGAGCTTCCCTCTCAGGAGAAAACACTATAATTTAGACAAATGTTTTATTTTTTCTTCTCTTTTCTCCACCTTTCTTCACTCAGACGACAATCCTAATTTGTCTATGATGTCTTTCACAGATGAGGATTAAATTAAATATCTTTATGATGTGAAAATCTCTTCAAAATCATCACCTAACAAAAGATACCCTTATAATAAACAAGGCTGTGAATGGGAGACTAGTTGAAGAACATTTAATCAAATTCAACTACCCTAGAATTTTCACCACTTCCCACAGAGAAAAGAGACAGAGAGAGAGGGGGAGAGAGAGAGAGAGAGAGAGAGAGAGAGAGAGAGAGAACAACGTCCAACAACATCCTGTGTCCTGCATGCAAAGGGTACTGAGATGGAGGGTGATGTGTGTGTGTGTGTGTATGTGTGTGTGTGTGTGTGTATGTGTGTGTGTGGGGGGTCTGTGTCCATGAGAGTCGTTTTGCTGCACCGTGGGGATGACCCAGAGCAGAGACAGCCCGAGGCAGAGGCAGCAGAGCAGGAGAGAGCGGAGCGTGGCCAAGGGGACAGGAGGGGAGGGGAGGGAGGGAGGGAGGAGAGGGAGAAGGCTGGAGCCTCTGGGATTGTCCTGTTCCATAACTGACCTGAGTGCCTATGACAGGTGTGCCTGTTCAGCTCTCTCTACCATGCTTGGCTCCAACTCACTTGTGTGTGTGTGTGTGTGTGTGTGTGTGAGTGTGTGTGTTTGTATTTCATGTACTTATGAATGTACTCAGATATGAATGTATGTATGTATGTAGCTCCTCTGAGTGTGTGTTGCTGGTGCACATACTGTGTGTGTGTGTGTGTGTGTGTGTGCCAGTGTGTTAGAGTACAATCATATCTGTCATATGAGAAATCCGGCTTTGGATGTGTGTGAAGAGACTCTCAAAGTACCTAGAGGTTAAGTGCTGCTTGAGGTGGTGTGTGCATGTGTGTTTGAGTGAGGTGTATGTGTGTGTGTGTGTGTGTGTGTGTGTGTGTGTGTGTGTGTGAGACCGGCTGGCCTGGACTGGCCTGTGGGCTTGGTGCCGGAGCCTGCAGCGTGCGCCGTGCTGCCCCTGCATTTTACCCCAGCACTGCCGCCGGCACAAGAGTCCTGGCTCAAACTGCCCACCCCCCCCCCCCCCCCCCCACCCCCCTCTCACAACCAGCCCCTGATGAACCATTTGACTTGCTTATTATTCTGCTTATGCAAGCCTCTGTGTCCTCACTGCACAATAACAAAAGAGCACTGAATCACTCCCTGTGAGAGTGAGCAAGCCAGAGAGAGAGAGAGAGAGAGACGGAGAAAGAGAGAGAGAGAGAGAGAGAGACAATACAGGGACACCATTTTACCACAACCACCAGCTCCACCAGAAGCTCCACCAGAAGCTCCACCATCTCCGTCCTCTGTCCTCTCCATCTTCCTCACTGCGCCGTTCGGCCCTCTGTGTGCTAAAGGCCCAATGGCAAGCTCTTGTTCAGCCAACAGGCACCTGTTCCCGCTGGAATGGAATGGAATGGAATGGAATGTAGCTCTGGTACAGACGCTGACGTGTTCCTTCCTTGCAGGCTTTGCAGGCCAGCTGTGGCATACGTACTAATACAACAATTACGGGACTGGCTGCAGCTGCAGAGTCCAACTGCACAATGACGACAGTCGGCAGACGACAGTAGGGGTCGGATTGCTTGGTGCAGCAAGACATTGAAGGTGTTGCAGAGCAAAGTGAGATTTCTTTTGCTTTCTTTCTTTGTTTTTTTTTTTTTCTCCTCAGGATGTTTTTGAAAAGCTTCATCAAACACAGGTTCAGGGGACCTGCTGGTTTCTTTCAGTGTAATTAAATGCTTTGTCTCTCGAATGTTCCATTGCATACGGGAAAAATGTCAACACGTTGCAGCGGTGACAAGTCACGAAATAGCATATCATTATTTGTTTGAGAGCAGAGGAGGTATTCAAATCAGCATCTGTGATTGTTTTATGCCTTTAAAATGGCCAAACTGAAGAAAGAACACCACAAATAAAAACAGCTTGTGGGCAAGGTTTGCCATGCAATGTGATGTGACAAAAGCGCAAACAACACAAATTAAAAATTCTCCCATGATGCATTGGCACAACATCTGATTCCCTAGCTTGTATCATTTGTTGCCTGTTTTCCATGATAAAAATCAGACCAATGGGGTATGATTTACGGGGTAGAAAAATGAACCCCATTTCGGCTTGTCATTTCATGCATCTACGCTGGAGATAAAGCTGTGCACCATCTTGTATACTGCACGTGGCGTGACAGTGTTGATGGTGGAGGAAGGGTGATGTCTGCGCCTTACCTTCGTCTCCCTTGGTAACGCGATAACAAACCCCCTCAAAGAATGCACATACGTGTCGATGTGGATCCAGGGGCTAGATAATGTATACCAGTTGCACAACATATATTTAGACTGGGCAAGGTCCTCGTGTCCTTTGTCTATTGCCAGTAGATATCCTCTGCTCCTGCTGTCGGAGGAGATTAATATTGTTATCTGCGCGGATAGCCTCCAGCAACCCTGTGATGGCAAACCATTCCGAATGAAACATCTCAAACTGTAAGGCAAATCTGATTGGTGCTTGTCTGACAGACCCCCCCACCCCTCCACCCCCATCGTCTTTTCTTCCCCATCTTCTATCATTACTGCCATAAAAACCTTCCTTCTCTTTTGAAACAGTCTGTCAGAACAGGACATGCAACATGCAATGAGACGACACAGGTCTTTGAGCTGGAGACATGAACACATCTGCCACTAGGACCTGGCGGAACCACCTGAGGAGCAGAGGGCTGGGGTTCCACATGCATATGGAGGTGAGGCCTGTGGGAGCAGCGTGTCACTGTCAGTTACTCTCACTGCAAGAGGTCCATGATGTCTCAGATACAAACAGCGCTCCATTACGGGCGATAGAAACCCAGGCGAACCAGGCCACTGCCCTCAGAGAGACAGAGACGCTGAGAGAGAGAGAAAGAAAGAAAGAGAGGAGAAAATATTTCCCATCCTGGCAGCAAACACCCACAGAGGACAACTCTGATCAGCCTAGAGGACGTAGCCTCACTCGCACTGTAGCGAGGAATACACAGAGATGGAAATCTCACACACACACACACACACACACGCACAAACAACCTTACTTTCTTGTTCTCTTTCATTGTACAACTCTCTCCCGAATGCATAATTCTTCGGCTGAGAAAGGTGCTCCACGCTGCCGGGTTATGGTTTGGAGTGCAGGAAAAGGACATGGGCCTCAGCAGGCCTCGCTGCCTGTGTGCAGCAGGAGGTTGGCTAGATAGCATACAGTACCGGCCCCTCGCCTCTCCTTGCCTCTGTCAGCCTGCTCAGACAGATGGTAATGTGTGCGTTATACTCCTCCCGAGTGTCATGCTTGCAGAAGCGCGCGAGAGAGAGAGAGAAACAGAGAGAGAGAATGACAGATAGAGAGAGAGAGAGAGAGAGACATGAGAGATGGAGTGAGAGAAACACACACACAGATATGAGAGATGGAGAGAAAGAAAGAGAGAAAGAGAGATGAGAGATGGAGTGAGAGAAACACACACACAGATATGAGATGGAGAGAAAGAAAGAGAGAGAGAGAGAGAGAGAGAGAGAGAAAAGAGCGACAGCGCAAGAAAGACAGATAAAGAGAGATGGATGCTCTCCAGAAAATGGACATTGCTCCTGGCAAACCCCCCTACACCAGGAACAGAGACCATCATTGTTGCTTCCTGGCGACAAGAACAACACAAGGATGTGCTGCCCAAGGACACAGGACCCCGCGGGGAGAGCAGAACAATAGGCATACAACGTCCTCATCTGGATGGCGTTAAAAGACGCACACACACACTCAAATACACTCATGTACACACACACACACACACACACACACACACACACACAGAGAGACAGCTGTACCCCTTGATTGCGCATCAGTTGTGAAAACACAGCGAGTTCTGAACGCAAGCCCGGACAGACGGCTTGATCATCCTTTTTCTTTTCATTTCTTTCCTTTCCTTTCCTTTGCTTTTCTATTCTTTTCTTTCTCAGCGGCGAGCTGCAGTGGCTGCCATGATAGACTTTTCGCGGAGGGGGCGGTGATCAGATATGGCCAAATGTGCTTTGACACACGGGGCTCCCCAACACCCCCCCTTCACCCCTCCCTCCTGCACCCCCTGCGTGTCGCAGAGGAGGCTGTCTGGGAGATGTGTTCTTGAGGCCTGAAAACACAATAGCTGAAGGGGGGAAAAGTGAACACTGAGTTTTCGGTTTTGTTTTTGTTGCCTCACCCCAAAACGTTGTCGCTGGAACCCTTCGCTGCTGTACACGCACACGCGCGCACACGCACACACACACACACACACACACACACACACACACAGTGCTTCAGAGTTTTCATTCCTCTGGTGTTGCACCAATGGCGCTGGGCTTCACAAACAGCATCAGAAATCAATTAGACGCAAGGCACAGAATAACAAGCCACCTCTTGTGCTTGGCAGCCGAGGACGTGGCCATGGTGTGCTGCTCAATTTGTGTGCGAGTGTGTGTGTGTGTGTGTGTGTGTATGTGTCTGTCTGTGAATCTGTGTGTGTGTATGTGTCTGTCTGTGAGTGTGTGTGTGTGTCTGTGTGTGTGTGCCTATGTGAGTGAGTGTGTTTCTCAGTTACTGTATGCTGTATACAGTACGTATATCAGAGAACTTACAGAGTGTGTGTGTGTGTGTGTAGACGTTTGCATATATGTGCACATGTGTGCTGTATCTATAGCAGGGGTGCCAAACTCATTTTTATCACAGGCCACATGAGCATAAGGCCATCTTACCTCGTCGTACACATGTGTGACCACAAACTGTTGGTGAAAAAAGTGTTTCTGATCATCACCAGCACAGTCCTAACACATCTATGTTCTGACTTCCACACCACTAAATTTAGTCTTTCCCGCTAGTAGGCATGATGCATCTCATAGTTGAGTTTGTTGAGTTTAGTAATAACATGCCATGCAGCCAGTACTGTTACAATTATTTTCAAGCAGACCACATACAATTTTTTCTCCAAGCTTTTTAAATCAGGCCACATGAAATAATGTGAAGGGCCGGATCCGGCCCCTGTGCCGTTTGACCCCCCCGATCTACAACCTACAAACAGTCTGAGCTGCAGTTGTGAGGTGGCCTGCAATGCCAGATAGAAATTCCATTGCATGAAATAAAATGATCTGTAGTGAGTAGACGCACATATGCAGAATCATTCCCACACTGCTTATTCATGTTTACCAAGTGTTGAAGGTGAAATATTGGATTTAGCAGGCACAGCAATTCAAAGATCAACATGCTCTCGCAGTAAAGCGGTCTTCAGGTGTTGAAGTCAATGACAGCAGTCAGTGTTGAACAATGCTAAGGTTAACCCTGACATGTTTCAATAACTTTGACAGTGACAGTTGAGAAAATGTATAGAAAATGTAAAAAAGTAATCAAAAAGTAATAAAATGTACTTAGTTACATTACTTTGTTAAAGTAAATAAAATAGTTACAGTACACTAGTATCACATTTTAGATAGGGTATCTTGTAATTGTAAC
>JASCQY010000001.1:3474482-3486982 GCA_030264315.1 Sardinella tawilis
CTATCTATCGATCTGTCAGTCTATCTATCTATCTATCTATCTATCTATCTATCTATCTATCTATCTATCTATCTATCCATCTATCCATCCATGATCCCTGTTTCTGTCTCCTTCTCGCAGAGATGTCTTACTCAAGATGTCGATTCTGGGAATCCTGTGTTACTACTGGTTGACAGATGTGCCCAGTAACATCCCAGTAAGTGCAATAAGAGTTTGCTGGTATCCCCCCCAGTCATTATCAGAATGGAGCCCATGTACGGAGCCCGTAATGGAACAAATCTGTTGAACTCATCTGTCCAAATAGAAGAAATAAAGGGCCATGTGAATCCCTCGACAGAATATTTTGGATAAACTCAGCCATCATTTATGTGGGATGGTACTAGAAGATTCTTTGATTGAAAGTACCATTGAACCGTTAGTACGCACCTCTGTGTGTGTATGATTGCAAAAAAAAAAAAAAAAATGGTACTATTTGATATCAACTTCTGTTGTTCTTCCATTGCAGTGCTGGGAGTCTTTTGTTGGTCAGGATGTATACCGAATGGCTATCGCTGACTTCATGTTCAGTGTGCTGGGATGCATCCTTGTTGAGTACCTGGGGAGGTATGATGATCATGTTAGCGCAATGCTTTGCTCTTGAGTAAGTCTGTCAGTACTTCATATGGCTCAGGTATTTTCTCTGTTCTGTACATCCAGCTTGATTGGGACTAAGTGTATGAAGAGTCTAAGACCGCCAGAATTCAGCATCACCAGGAACGTCCTGGACCTGATTTATGCTCAGACACTGGTTTGGTTTGTACTCCCACTTGCCTCCCATTGACCGTCCTGCTTGTTTGTTTGTTTGATTGATTATAAACAAACATGATACATGATACAGAGCTGCCGAACAATAACCTGTGTCTTCTCGCTGGTGTTTACAGGGTTGGGGTGTATTTCTCTCCTCTGTTGCCAATCATTCAGATTGTAAAGCTGTTCATCATATTTTACATGAAGAGGGTAAAGCTTCCAAAAAAGACTTTCTTAGATTGACTTTTGATGTGATGGAATGTTTACCTGAACCACATGCCTCTCCCACAAGCTCAGTTTTTTTTTTTATTTCCTGGTATTTGGTTGTCGTCTCACTCAGGTGAGCATCCGGCTGATCTGCCGGCCGTCTGCTCGCCCGGGCCTCGCCGCTGAGATGAAAATGGCCTTCGTGGCTCTACTGTTCTTCCCCTCCTACATTGGCTCTCTGTTCATAGTGGGCTACGTGCTGTGGAGGTACAGCAGCCAACATGCCCCGCATGCTCTCACACTCAACACTCACTAGGAGCTGATTGTCATTCATATTTCACACTTCATTCAATTGTCTCTGTTCATAGTGGGTTACATACTCTGGAGGTAACCAACATGCTCCACATTGAACGTACTGCACACTCACTATACTGTATCTGAATGCCTTTTGTGAGAACTGTTCTACAGTACAGTGAAAACAAGACACTAAGATGATAAACTCTTAAGCATTCACCAGAGTGGGGAATTTCAAGCTAGTTGATAGTCATATTTGAGAATTCATGAAATGGTTGCATTGATATTCTTTGTTCAGATTACAGTATAAGTACTTGTATAGGCCTACTGTATCTTAGCACCTTCAGACCTATAACAAGTAATCAAACAGTAGTCTGCCTAACCAGATTGTTTTCACTTTTTATGCTTTCTTGAGTGACTCCTCAGATCCATGATTCACTTGTGGTGAATCGTGTGATTTGCTTTCTTTGGTTTCCAGTCTGAAGCCCTCTGCACACTGCGGGCCTTTCCAAGGGTTGGAGGCGTCCATCGATGCCGTGTCCTCTTGGCTGGAGCACACTGTGGTTTCCCCACACAAGCTTGTCATTCAGGGCAAGCTGCTCTTACTGCTCCTCTCATCCATCATGCTGTAAGCCTGCACCCAGCAAAGCCTTTACAATGTCCTGCCAAATGCGTTGTAGGTAGATTAGTGGGTTGACATTCATGTAACGTCTACTTAGAACAAATTTACTTTTTATACACTTAGAATTTATTTTTTACACACATACTAACTTTGACCCTTGCAAGACGCAAGATTATATTTCTGTTCCTCTCCTTCATCATGCCGTAAGCTTACACCCAGCAAAGTCTTTATATTTCCTGCCAAATGTGTTGTAGGTACAGTACAGTAGATTACTGGTAGTGGTAGGACATTCATGAAATGTCTACTTAGAATAGAATTTTTATACATACCAACTTACAATTTTACTGCACCTGGCACCTTGCATGGCAGCTACCACCACTGGTGTGTGAATGTGAGGCATACATTGTAAGTCGCTTTGGATAAAAGCGTCAGCCAAATGCAAATGCTCTAGCCTCACCAAAGTTCACTGTACTGGTCTGAAATCATAGTCAGTCTAAATCAGTCCTGGACTATTCTGCCATATAAAGGCAAACTACGCAAACAGTGAAACTGAATACCATTCTTGTTAAGTTTCTACAGAGTCCTGCCAAAAGTGTTGTAGGTAGATTACTGGAAAATGCATGTTTACTAGAGGGAAATGTTTATACAGTACATACTAACATTGACCATTGACCGCAAAAATGCAGGTGTCCCATCTGGCCTTGAATGACCTTAAACAAGTTCTGTTGCTGAGACAGAATGCAGTATCTTTCTTGTGGTTGTTTCATCACAGTAGAGCATTTTGAACAACAGATGTAGATGGTGATCTACAGTATGATTGTGGACCCTAGACGAGTAATAATGCATCTCTCTCTCACTCTCTCTCTCACTCTCTCTCTCTTTTCTCTTTGCCTCTTTTTCCTGCCTGTCTCGGTAGCATCATTCTGTATTTTCTCTGGCAAGTGGTCCAGGACCGGAAACGGCTCATCAGCTCTCTGCGCGAGCAGATCGTCAACGTGAGTGCTTATTTCCTCCCAGCCCTTAGGGCAGTTCTCTTCTTTTCTTCTCCACTCTTTCCTCCTCTCCTCTCTTCCGCCCTCCGCCTCATCTTTTCCCTCCTCTCTTTTCTCTCGTCTCCCCTCATTCCCTCTACCCTCTGCCTCATCTCTCCTCTCTTCTCTTCTCTCCTCTCCTTTTCTCTCCCCTCCCTTCAACTCCTCTACCCTCCGCTCCTCACTTCCACTCCTCTCCTCTCCTCTGCTCTGCTCTGCTCAACCTTTCACCATCCATCCCTGCTCCTCCGTCAGTCCTTCGCTTCTTCCAGTCCTTCGCTCGCACAAAGCCAAGAGCAAAAGATTGATTTCCTCACTAGATGCTCCCCGCTCATCCCCGGTAATCCTTTCATTTCTTGTGCTGCTTTTGGCCCCATCAGGAGGGGAAAGACAAGGCCTTCCTGCTGGAGAAACTGCGGCGGGTGCAGGGCGGCCGACCTCAGGTGAGTCGTATTTATTTATTTACTGCTAGCAGGGCGCTAAGCTGCTCGGCACTTAACCTTGAGCTACCGTGAGTTACGGCCTCATACTGATTTAATGAGAGGCTCGCCCTCCCTACCCTAGCCCACCCCTCCCCACACACACACACACACATAACTTCCCTTACAAAAGCAGGAGGCAGCAATTTGCAGAGGGGGACCACGGACTTGAGATAGAGAACGTTTAGCTTGTGAACTACAGTAAAACACAGTGAGGGTGTATGTAAGAAATGCTAATGATTCAGCCACAGGAGCCACTTGCATGTAGTTCATGTAAAAGCAGCAGCATCTTCTAAAATAATTTTAATATTCCGTTATTAGCCGAGATGTTTTAGATGGTAGATCTGACAAGACGTTTTGTAAAAATACCAGAGGAAGTGACAGCCTGGTTGTTAAAATAACAGCCGAAGTGCAGCTTAGATGTGGGACTACAGACATCTGATGGAGAACCAGAAACGTGTAATTATGTAAATGAATGCCCAGAATAATAACGCTGACATGTTTTTTTTTTTCTTTTCTCTATCAAAGGGAGGCACTTAATTCCACATCCTCAATTATTCAGATTTTACTGCATTTGTTGTCTGCACTGTGATAGAGAGAAAGAGAGAGCAAGAGAGAGTGGGAGAGAGAGAGAGAGAGAGAGAGAGAGACTGCTTGTGTCAAAAGGGAAAGTATGTCAGTAAACAAAAACAAACGTTATGTTTATGCGTTGCTTTTATGAAGTGTTCATTGCAGTCTGTATGCTGCTAGGCTCCAGATATTCTTTGCGTCCTTTCTCCTTTGTGTCCTTTCAACAGCAGCTGAAAGTGAGTGAGTGAGTGAGTGAGTGATTGCGTGAGTGAGAGAGAGAGTGATTGCGTGAGTGAGTGAGTGAGAGAGTGACTGACGGACTGTGACTGAGTGAGCGACAGTGCTTGTGTAAGTGAGTAGCACAAAGCCAGCCTCTCTGTTTCACAGGTCAGCTTCCTGGACGAGAGGGTGCAGGCTGTCAAAAGGCCAGGGGCCCCCAGGGGGCAGCAGCAGCAGCAGCAGCAGAGCACACCTGGCCCCAGGGGGCCCAAGAGGGGGAGTAGAGTAGGGCCAGGTAGACCAGCAGCAACCACAACAGCAGACAACACAAGAGTGCCCCAGGCCTCAATCCAAGCCCCTGCCCCTGCCCCTGCCCCAGCCCCTGCCCTTACCCCAACCCAGCCCCCACCTGCAGTGTCTATAGAGCCTCCCCAACAGCAGCACAAGGTGGACCAGAGGGCCACCACGGCAAGGGGAAGAAGCCCATCATTATCAGCAGGCCAGAGCCCCCGGGGCCCAGGGGAGAGGCAGCCGGACAGCCCCAGCGTGGGGAGAGGCAGCAGGGTGGAGTGCTGGGTGGAGGAGGAGAGGCCGGGTAAGCAGGGCCCCAACGCACCCTCTCCAGCTGCCCCCCACCCTCCTCCCCTGCAAGCCTGGGGCAGCACCTCTGCAGCACCCCCGAGGTTCCCTAGGCTAGAACCCATAGTTCCGCGTCGGGGCCAGGCACCGCTGCCTGGGGCTGTCCCAGAGAAGCCTAGGCAGAAAGACAGAACTCCCAGACCCAAATTTTGACACAAATCAAAGTTATGTCCATATGTTATGTCCGTTTATGTCCAATAGATAGACCTGATGATGTTTTAGTTGTATTATAGTTTATTCTTTGCATTGTTTCTGATTTCAAGATGATGTTGAAATCCATCTTGAAGCTGCAATCATTATATACTTTGTTTTTGGAAAGTCAATATTTCATATTGTTTTTTTTTCTCTACACATTCTCTCCTCAGGAATGTGATGTTTTGAGTTCTTGATTTCATCGTATTGGAGCCCATAGGGTAAATGTTTTCATGTTTCTGGCACCATATGACCAGAATTGCCTTGTTATTTAATCATAATGGCAATAAACTCCACTAAAATTCAGGTGTTGCTCTGTTTTGGACACCATCTTCTTCAGGATGTCCCCTGGGCTAGGAAGAGGATGACCAGAAATAAACAGTCTACATGTTTTAAGTGGTGTAATGACTGCGTCTGTCCACTAGATGGCATTGCCTGTCAAATATCGACCTCCTAAAAGGCCAGATGTTTGTGGTAATGTTTACAATAGCAGGGCACAGTATTCATGCAGATTATTGAAGCTTATGAGAGAAATAGGAGGCTATAGCCTTATGCCTACATCTGCATAGAACTGAACAGCTCTTAATGGGCATGAAATATAAACAAAACTTAACACACACACACACTCATAATATGAGCACACCATACTTGTATACTTTGAGAGAGAGAGTTTGCATGGAAGTTGTATGTGCATAGAAATTACACGGTAATAACACCACCAAAAAAAACAACAGGCCTAGGCCAAGTAAGCCTAGGAAGACATCTGTGACTGAATGTTAACAGTTTTTATTGTGAAAAAGTCATTGTTTTTCATACACTAGGAACTGTACAATCAATAATTTAAAAACAAATGTTCGCTGTTGTTTTCCAAGAACACTTGATCATTTCTCATTGAAGTTACACAGCAGCTTAAACCAAAGGAAAACTAGTGTTTACAATTGTATCTTTCAGAACGTCAATAACACTTCCCTTTATCCAACCCAGAGAGGAGGAAGAAAATAAGAATCAGAGATGGCCCGGTCTTATGCACTGTCCTCTGAAAACATTCCTTTCGAAAAATCATTCACATCCACCAGAAAAAAAAAAAAAGTCTGAATATATATATATATATAACTGGATCAACATTTGAGGCGTCATTAAAAAACACAATACAAAATTAAAAAATACGTAGTCGAAACGCTCTTGTCTCTAGCTAAGTCACATAATTTTCGTTGCACCGTTATGTTGTGCATCACAGAAAAATACAAACATCTCTGCCCTTCCCCTCTGACTACAAACTAATATCTAACGTTTCTGCTGTTCAGATGTTCTGGGTGAAGGAGGGACCAAAAGATAATGACACGGTACTTCAAAACCATTCCTATCACAGACTTGGGTTGTTTGTTTGTTTGTTTACTACTTAAATAAGTACACAAAAGGCCTCATATAGCACCAGTGACACACTGGTCAATCCTTACTATCACACTAGAGGTACTGCTCTGGTTGGAACCCTACAAAACACAAACACACACACACACTCGCACATGCACACTCTCTCTCACACACACACATACACGACCTTGTGCACTCGATGCTTTCTCTCATGGCAAGCTGTGGAGGGTCAGAGGTGGGTAGCTTATCGGATGAACAGTGAGGGGAAACAAGGCGGCCGCACTGCTGAGCTAAGCTGGTGCTGCGCTGCACTGCTATGGGGGATACAATGTGAGGAGCACAGAGGAGCTGAGACACTACACACTGCCAAGGGCGGTCCACCATTCAGCCTCGGGGGTCGCAGGCTTCATCTGGCGGGCCTTGGACTGCAGGCTGGGTCTGATCCCTGAGATAGAGGGAGGGGAGGGCAGGGGAGGAGGGAACAATAGCTTTACAAGTCTTCAAACAAAAAAGAGAGAGAAAGGTAAAAAAAAAAAGAAAACAGGAGGAGAGAGAAGTGAAGAAGAGTGAAGGGAGAGGAAGGGGAGGTGAGGCGCTGTGGAGTCGGACCAGGCTGATTGATGAAGGAAACCTCCGGAGACGTGAAAAGAGCATCCATTATTCATCCGCCATGAATCATCGTACCCCGAGGAGATGCTCCGCTGAGCCAGAGAGAGCAGCACACATCGCAGGGAGGGAAAGAGGGAGGGAGGGAGAAAAGTGCTGCAAAATTACAACCAAGCGCAAGAGCAAGCCTTTCACTTCTCCAGTGCTGTACTTTTCCCAGTGAATGAGATGTACAAGAAGCAGAAGATTACATCCTATGTAAGCCTATACATTAGTCTCTCCTTTATCTGCTGGTTAAGTGTGAAAAGAAAAAAAAAAAACTTCATGGACTTAAAACAGCATTTTGTGCTTTGTTATTAGGAATTTGGGGGGGGGGGGGCATTCATTCTCACTACTTTCCTACATTTTATGGGCTTCTACTGTATATGTCAAGGTTAAGTGTGCGTTATCTTCACCTTGCTAAAATCACCCAAATCATTTTTCTTTTTCAGGAATAGGATAAGTTCGGTGTGAATCAATCCATAGCCCTGTTGCTCAAGAACACTGAATGCTATAGGAAAACGAACAAAATCATTTGATACAACATAGGCCAGCAACTAACACTAAGTAAATGAGGCATGGTGACTTATTTTCCGTTTCATTTCATTATGCCCCATTCAGTTCATTTTAGTTACTGGCTTGTTACTCTATGTTGCATTTTTTTTTTTTTTTTCATTCAGTGACCTCTAACAACAGGGATATGGATTGATTCACGCCAAGCTTCTTCTCTAACTAAAAACTTCTTTTGGAAAAAAAAGTCAAAAAATGATTTAACGATTATTTTAGCAAGGTGACGTTCAGTCCACCAAGCTCCCACTGGCCACCCCCCACCCCCCATTTTGGCACAATCAACATCACAGCCCCCCCCCCCCCCTCAGATTCTATGCATTGTTATATGTGCAACCACAGAGGCCCTATCTGTCCTTCCTAACAACTTCAAGAGCTTTTGAGGAGGAGCAGAAAAAAACTAAATGAGAATATGCAACACTGAATTCATTTGGGTATGGAAAATAATATATGGGGGGGGGTGGGGGAATACTTGTTTAACTCTCCACAGCATGAATGAGAAATGGAAACTGATCAGCAGACTTTTTTCGAGGGCAGATGCTAACATGAGGCCCGTGGAGAGGGAACACACACTGCAGAACACCTCCTCTTCACGTGTGGCAGCAGGGGAAGGGTTTGGCACGAGCAGGGCAGAACAAGCCAAGGGCTGAGTCGGGAGGGAGGGGATACAACAAAGACATGGACAGGAAAGGATGGCCCTGGGCTTATTTTTAAAATAAAAATTAAATAAAATAAAACATTAAAAAAAAAAAAGACAACTTATGCCGATAAAAACACATTGGTGCGTTTTGGAAATCGGAGGGAAAAGGATTGGTGGAAAATATGAGGCAAAATAATCCAAACCCACTTCACAACTTGACTCTTAGTGCACAAGATTCAACCATGAGAACCACTGGAGAGATGAAAGAAACAGGCGGGTTCAAAACAAAAACAAACAAACAAACAAAAAAAAAAAACAAAGCCAAAAAGAACAACAGACACAAAAAAAAAAAAAACACATTTCTGTCTAAAACTGTCCCCCTGAGGAATGCAGACGTGATCCAAAGACGAAAAGACGTCTCGAGCCGGCCTGGAATGCCTCATCTCACCAATCCCCCGACGATGGGCGAACAAGCCACCGAGCGGACGGGCGAGCGAGCGAGCGGGCAGGCCAGCTCTAGCCTGGCACCTTTCCAGCAAGGACGGGAGAGAGTGTGAGCAATGCACTCAACGACTGTCATGCCCTAGCATAGCCCGCTAAAACCCGCCCCTTCATGTGGGGAAAATGCTGAGTGTTGCTTCCTGCAAGCCAACACATATCCATCCATCTTCTTAAAAATTGGGCAGACGCAAAATGTCTGTCTCCCCTAAATTCAGATTTGCAAGGGTAAAAATACAGACACTGTCAAAGAGTTCATAGTGTGTGCAAATCACTATTTGCAGCGTCAAGCTATTAAAAAAAAAAAAAAAAAAAAGATTACTAATTATTTTCCTTGCACAGTGCAAATTCATGTATGTTAGTATACATATTAGAGCACAAATTTCTTCTGGATGTTCACTGAATATTTTTTTTTTGTTAAATAAACATAACCGATATCATTTTGAGCATGCAAGATGCAACGTTCAATTAAGCATTCAGACTTCAGTGGATCTCCATCCCTCTCTCCCTCACACCCACACCGATACACACTATCTGTCTATCTGTCTCTCTCTCTCTCTCTCTCGTGCGCACACACACACACACACGAAAACACACATCCTCCAAGGCCATGATGAGGGTTGAAAATGGCAGTCCAGGAGCCACGCTGGGTGAGCTTGTCTGTGTGGACACTGATCATTGCTAACATCAGGACCGCTCTCAGCGGAGCTGCTCTGGACAAGGGGCTTTGGGTGCTGAGGGGTTGGGGAACGGTGGTGTCGGATTTGTGGTTCCAGGAAAGAAAGACAAAAAAAAAATAAAAATGCTCCCCTAATGAGCTGTAGAGACTAGGGGAGGAAAAGAGAAGGGGAGGTAAAAAAAAAAAGAAAGAAAAAAAAAGAAAAAATAAAACTTCAAAAGGTATCGTCAGGCGGGAGAGATACCTCACAGCCATCTTATTACTGCTCATCTGAAGAATCTTTTCACCTAAATGAGACCCGGCGGAAGGCAAGTGCAAGAGAAAAACCCACGGCACACATCAAGAGTCCTCAGGAGCCAAACAAAAAAAACAAAACAAAAAAAACCATCCCCCCCTACTGTCTACCTGACCCACTCTTTACAGAGCTCTGGAGAACCAACAAATCAACCCAGCCACCGGCTTCAGCATCTGCAACTGGCTGGACTCTCTGGGTGCATTTCGTGTCCAGATGTCCAGTTGGCAGTCACGGTCATCTCTCTGGAGACGAGTGTGCATGTGTGTCTGTGTCTGTCTGTGTGTGTGTGTAAATGTCTAGTTTGAGTTCTCCAGAGTCATTTAAAGTCAAGTCAGTGGGTCCTTCAAGCAGACAGATGTGCTAGCTGGGTTAAAGTCTGTGTTGATGTGTGCATGTATGCATGTCTACGCGTGTGGAGTGGAGTCGAGTCCACGCCCAGGCTAGGAGATTTTGCAGTTGTTGCGCGTGCAGTTCTGCGGGGGGCTCTGCGGCGGCCGGATGGACTTGTTCCGCTTGAGGCTGTTGCCCTTGGAGGCGCCGGCGGCATTGGCCAGCGAGTACGAGCGTCCGTGCATCATGACGGCGTTCATGCCGTTGGCCATGGAGAAGGACTTGAGGTGGCTCTTGATGGCCACGGGCAGCGGCAGCTTGTCGATAAGGTGCACCGGCGTGCAGGAGACGATCGCCCGACAACACAGATCTTGCAGGCTGAACACTGCAGGTGGGAGACAGGGGGGTGAGAGAAAGAGAGAGACGGGGAGAAATAACAGGTGGGAAAGGGAGAGAAAGAGAGATAAATAGGAGGGAGAAGAGTGAGAGTGGAGACAAGGGAAAGGTGGGGGAGGGAGGGAGAGAGAGAGAACAAAAAAAAAAGAGAAATGTCAGGCCATGTTGAGTAGTGAACGATGCAGCATGTTCAAATTTTCAGGCGCTCCATCTGGGCTTCGGTGCACTCTGCTCTACTCTGCCTCTGCTCTACACGTGCAGGGATACCAAGAACACGCCAGAACACAGAGGAGAAAGAAAAAAAAGAGAGAGAGAGAGAGAAAAAAAAAAACAAGAAGCAGAAGCTTGTTGTGTGTCAGGCACCGAGACGAGCACTGCAGATGCTTCAGCTATTATTCATGACAAAAACACCAGAGTGGAAACCTCCCTCTCTGCTCGACAACTTGTGTCCAGTCGAGCCTCGGAGCGCTCAACACACCCGCCAGCCCACTTCTCATCATTAAAAATGTACCATACTCTGATGAGCGCCGTAGAACTACATAATTGCCACATAATCATGGGCGCTTTTTATTTATTTTTTTCTTCTTTCTTTCCCTTCAGCGAGTGTGGTGTGCGTAGATTATGAATAATGGATGCCCTGTGGTTATGGAGAAGTCCAGCAGAAAGCAGAAGTTTAACCACCATCACGGTTTTGAAAAGCTTTATTAGCCACACACAGACACATGCACACACACGCACACGCACACACACACGCACACACACACACGTATATATATACACACAGACACACACACATACAAACACACACACACACATGCACGCACACAGAAATCGCACATTCTGTATGTGTGCACCCTGCCAGAGTCAAAGTCATGCCTCACTCATCCGACCAGGCATCTGAAAAGGGCCCAGGGGAATTAAAAAAAAACAAAAAACAAAAAACAAGCCTGACTTTGCAGGCAGACAACAAGACAGACAACAGAAAGAGAAGCAACTAAAAAGGAGTGTATCCGGAGTGAGTGCTGAAGAGTGGGAGAGAGGGAAGGCAGGCAGACCGAGAAAATGAATAGTTGAAAGCGGAACCAACTCTCTAGTGAGGGGCTGAGGAGAGACACAGAGAGAGAGGGAGAGAGGGAGGGAGAGAGAGAGAAAAACAGAGAGAGAGAGAGTGAGAGAGAGAGAGAAACAGGACACAGAGCTTTATGGAATGCCCGCTGTCTCTAATTATGGGGCTGCTGGTTTGGCCGTGGCGGCGGTGGCGGCTCGACTCCCGACTCCTAACTGGCCTGGGTAATGCAGTGCAGCCTGGCGTGGCGCGGTGCGGTGTGGTTTCCTCAGCCTAATGGAGGAGGCACGGCTCTGCTGAGCCAGGCGATTTTCATCCCCTTGTTGTCCTGCCCCTGCCTGGCAAGAAGACAGCACACACTTGCCTCTGTGTGCGTGCGTGTGTGTGTGCCTGTGCCTGTTTGTGTATGAGGTTTGACGGTGTGTGTGTGTGTATATCTGCATTTTTACACAGTAAAAACATCATTCTGTGACTGAGAATTTAAGTACATGTGTGTGTTTGAGTTTGTGTGTGTGTGTGTGTATGTGTCAGTGACAGAGGACAGAGAGAGAGAGAGAGTGTGTGTAAGTGTGTAAGTGTGTATGTGTGTATGTGTGTATGTGTGTGTGAGAGTTGCTTCTTGGGCACTCTGGGCGCTGCTTTAAAGCAGGGCTTGGCTGCCAGAGGAGGAGGAGGAGGAGGAGGAGGAGGATGAGGCCTGTTGTGGCTGTGGGGCTGTATAGGTTACTGTAGGGCTGGTGTACGGACGCGGGACGAGGCACAGGCCATCACTGAGCATGTGCTGGAGGCGCCCTCAGGGCAGAGGATGCTGAGGCTCATGGCCACAGCCCCAAACACGGACTGGGCACAAGGCTTATTCTAACAGAGACCACACACAGTAACCTACCTCAGAGATTGGATTTTCAGAGCCACTCTATACAAACACAAACACACACACACACACACACACACACAGACACACACGTCGGATTTTC
>JASCQY010000001.1:3499746-3516755 GCA_030264315.1 Sardinella tawilis
GCTGACGTTACCTGTCAACTGCCAAGCCAATTTAGAAACAACATCTACTATACATTGACACTACATTCATATCTAAGCACTCATTAGTATCTCAAGATAATACTTTGAAAGCGCATTAAGCAATGCTTCCACGTCAGTAAGATCAAAACATGTAAGGAAGCTAGCCAAGCAGCTAATCGTAACGTTGGTTCAGCAGCAGACGACTGCACCCAGGCCCTTCTTTCTTTACCCTGGACAACAACGATTCAGAACTTCGCATGGGATGTCCAGGAAGAGTCCAGAAATAGCTTGCTGCGTCCTCTCTTTTCTTCCACGTTCAACCCGTAACGCCCTTGGTGAATGTTGCATTAGAAGTGCTGAAACTACTCGTTCCCGTCGTTATAAGACTAGCTATCTCCTGTGGCCAGGCATACTCCTAATCATGCACTGTCAGAGAATGTGTACTGCACTCAAGGCGCTTGAGTGTTGCGCCCACCCCCCAAACTAAGTCCCACCTACTTTGCCTTACAATTGGATACTTAATCGCTTGTAAGACTTTGATAAGTTAATTTTCAATTCAATCAACGATATGCCAGCGCATACAATGGGCACCTTTTTTGGATGAAATCCAGGCGGCAATACAGCAGCTGATACAGGTTGTTACAATGTGCTGACTTGCAATCTTTTGATGTTGGCCTCTATAAATTTTCAACTGCTTTTCAACATAAAATAGGCCTATCAGAGGTATAGTCCTACACAAAGAGATTGCATAGCAATATTAATTCATTCATTTTCACAAGGATTAGGCTACCTTTATGAAATAGCCTCTTCATTCATACATTTTACTTATCTTTTCCCTTTAAAAAAACACCTGCTTCATTCATTATTTTGCACACATAAGCAACTAAACAGATTTCTCAATCTCACACCTGCTTGAACTACAAAACTGTTAAATATGAAAGTCAGTTTGTTGCCTTGACATCAAACAGAAATTAAGTACCATTTCAGTTATGGCCGGTGGAGATTGAACAGCATTTTTTTCTCCATCACAGCTAACCCAGGAAGCTTTGTGTAATGACAGCTGTTTGGGGGTAGAGGTCAAAGCACTTTCAGGAAAATGTTGGGGAGATTATTCCCCTCCCTCTGAATAGATTAAATTGCAAATGGATATGAAGTCTTTGTGCAAGACCATCCAGATCTGAGCCACGCAAGGGCCACTGAGAGATTGGGGGGATGGGGACATCTGGACATTACATACAGTTTTGCCAATGCCCTGAAACAGTGGTACTCTGACATGACTATCCACAAGCGTGTAAGCTGTCCAGGCGATTACCCTATTTTAATACCTTGATAGGTTTAGGGAGAAATGCTTTTTTTTTTTCCAAGGCCTGTCAGTCATGAGCTGCTGCATGATGAGAGATTTCCACTGAATGACCTGATGCAGCCCTTTATAATATTTTTTCCTCTAGAAGCCAAATTCACCATTCATCATGTCTGACCCACATTTCATACTCTATCAGAATTTCAAGGTCAGAATACATTGAAAGTCAAAGGGTCATTTCAAATTGCTAAGTAGTGGTCACTGTTCTACCACTGAGACATACAGTATGACGTTACTAATAAACTGCCACATCTTTGTTTGCTGGGTCTCACTAATACTGTATAGGCCAACTGTGACATTTATCTGTCTTTTGGTCCTGTCTGCTCACATTCTCAGTAGGGAAATGCAGGGCAAAGAACACCTGTGAACAAAGGCAAAGAACGCCTGCACACACTACACACAGAACTGTTTTGCACACAGTCAGCAGATTCAATGAGTACAAAAAATTCATATCCATAAACCAACATTTAATCAGAAATTTTAATGATGATGTCAAATTAATAGGATGACTTTTAATAGCAGTTGTCTGCCCAAATAATTTCCAGAGGTATTTAAATCATAAAATTCTTCAAAATATAGATGAATTAAAATGTCAAAAAGACAATTGACAATAATAGTAAAAAACAAAACAAACAAACAAAAAAAAACAAAACAAAAAACAAATCAACCAAATTCATAAGGACACATGGCAATTCATAGTGTGTTATGGATTTTGTGTATCAAGTCATAATTACACTAGTAGTGTATTAACAGTAGTCCATTAATAGCTGAGACTCTCATGTCTTACCCATCGTTTCCCAGACCAGCTTAGACTAAACAGAGGCACATGAGACAGGGAAAAAGAGACAGATATATCCAGTGTTTTAGCAACTGTTGAGTTGATCAATCCATTTGAAATGTCCCCAGGCAGGACCAGCTAGGATTTATGGACCTGTTTTTACACAGCACCTAGGTACTACAAAGCTTCATCAATCATCATCTGCTTCCAGCTCTCCCCGGACAAATACTATCTGCTGATTGGAGTGAGTGTGAGAAATAGCAGCCAGGGAAGAAACAATCAGATGGTGGCAGTGCTAAACGACAGACCGAGTGGAAGGTCAACCGTTTGTCTTCCTGGTCAGATGATTGGAATGAGAGTTGGTTTATCTTCCCTGCAGCAAATCAAATTGGATGGCATGTCCTCACCATGGTTACAGGTAGTAAAATAACGTCTGTCGTGTACTCTTGTGGTGATGGCACATTTCATAACCAACTAAAATGATAAAAATACGCATAGAATAATCAAGTGCATTTCATTTCATTTTTTTGCAAATATACGTTTGTTCTCTGACATCGCAATAAAAAAACTATTTATCATGATTTGCATGTACAAAATAATTTGTTTAAATAATCCTAAATTATACTCTCAAACATTACTGCAGTTTGTAAATCAAGTCCTAATAAATACATAATATTACTAGACTGTACCTTTCTACATTCCTATAATCTCCATTATTAATTCCCTATCTGTAACAGTGTATTATCTTGGCAGCTATAGCTTTTTTTTGCTTTAGAAAGAGAAAAAAAATATTAATAAAAAAAAAAGAAAGAAAACACATCTCCCTCTGGCATCCACATTTCTGTCTCTGCCCTTATTCTGTCCCTGTGTCCCCTGCAGGGCTACTGGTGCTCGTTGGCTCGTTGTTTTTTTTAGGGGGTGGTGTGGAGGGGGGGTTGGTGGTGTTCTTGGCTCGTCCTCCGGGGCCTCAATCCTCTTTGGTGCTGCTCTTGTGCCTCCAGGGATAAATGAGCTCTCCCACAAAGAGCTTCTTGCACAGAGCGCCCCACGAGTCCCTTGGGTAGCAGCTGTAGGTGGGCGTCCGGTAGCACTGCACCACCGTGCTGCACTTTATTGGATTGATCTGGACAGAGGGAGGAAAGGGAGGAGGGAGGGAGAGATGATGAGTAGAGAGATGAGAGATAGGAGAGGGACATGGGATATGTGTGTGAGTGAGAGAGAGGAAGAGAGAGAGAGAGAGAGAGAGAGAGAGAGAGGAGAGAAAGAACATGTGTGTATGTGTGTGACAGAGACAGGTGAGAAAGAGTGTGTGTGTGTGTGTGTGTGTGTATGTAAGAGAGAGAGAAAGAGAGAGAGAGAGGAGAGAAAGAGTTTTGTGTGTGTGTGTGTGAGAGAGAGAGAGAGAGGAGAGAAAGAGTGTATGTGAGAGTTTGTATGTGAATAACATTACTCTACTTTTTTTTAAAATCTGGGTCTAAATTAGGCTGGAATCAATAGAATATCAGAACAGTTATTGCCCTAAGTGGCATTATATAAAAAGAACCCTGCACATAACACCACTAATTCAGCATGGAAGTGTGAGCATGAATGAATCATAAGAATCCAAATGCACACGGCCGTTCTGAATCTCCTCCGCAGGCTCCTGTGTGCGGATAATGAATAAATGAAGCCCACCTCCATTAGCAGATGAAGGGGAGTTCCAGGCTCCTGGGTCAACACCCGAAACTTCACTCCCTCTGCAGAGCAGACAAAAGCAAAACTTAACAACAAGGACACATCAGAGGTGCGTTCAGAGTAGGCGAACATATGCGAACATAGGCGAATGTTCGCGAAGTATGCCGTTGAGCGAACACAACATTTGGTAAGTCAAGTCAAGTCAAGTCTGAACTACTCTGAACGCACCTCAGACTGCATATCACACACACTGAGGAACTTCCATCAACGCATTCTATTTCCCTTCCACAGCACTAATGTTGACTTTTACCAACATTTCAATTTCATTTCGCGAATGAGTGAGTTATTACAACACGTTACAACATAGTAACGTTTGCGTTTAGAGCCTGCATAACAACATAATAATTTAACAATGACAATGTAAAAATATAACTTCATAAACACAATTTTATGTCCAGATATTCAGCTTTTCAGGTTGGTGAACAATTCCAAAAATGGCAAGCAAATCACTCCTCAATACAATGACAATTAAAAAAGAACATGTACTGTAGCAGTGAAGTGACCACTGTGGTCCTACTGTGACCGATGGCACAAAGTCAGCCACACCTGTCCACATCCAGCCTACCTGCAAGCCTGTAGGGCCGACACACACGTAGCCCCATGGCAAACAGTGGGAAGGAGTTAATGAGGTCCACGCTGAGGTGAATCAAGCCCTGGAAAAGCACCACCACCAGACGAAGCTGTAGAGACAGAGTGTGTGTGTGTGTGTGTAGAACAGATTAAGGCTTCTTCACAACTATACATTTCCCTAAACAGCAGACAAATGTAATCACTTTCTGTTAGCTGCTAGCATAAATTTAACTCCCGTTCACATTTTCTGTGATGGCAGAGAACAGTCCAATATAGGAGGCCTTTAATACCTCTGGAATGATATCATAGAAGGAGAGGTGTGGAGCAGGGCAGTCCTAAGGGAACGCGAAGGCTACTCAGGCTCTGACTGACTGGCTATGCATTTCTCTCTTAGCTTTTGACCTAAGGAGCTGGTCAGGAGTCAGGGGCAGCTGTGGCCTACTGGTTAGTGCTTCAGGCTTGAAACCAAAGGGTTGACCCCCGACCAAGTACAACCAATAACAATATACTCTTTGGCTACATGGTATGTCCTTCATATGTCTTCAATATGTAATCCATGCACTATTCATGATGGGGGGGGCGGGTGTTATACTGTGTTGATCTGATATATTTCATGGATCAGCATGTCCACCTGCTGTGTTTACTTGACCTCTACGTGACCTTCAAGCCATAGTGTTTTCATCCTTGCCACAGGATATTCTCTGATGCGTGTCAAAAATCTAAAATCACTGAAGGTGCCAAACGAAACCACTGAGCAAATGGACATTGATATTCTCTGTGAAAGTGGCGTGAAAAAGCTTCCCTCCACTCTTCAAGTGCTGAGTAGAAGGACAGGAAGGAGCAAGAGGAGTTTTTCTGCCACTTTCTTTGGTGTAATAAGTGTCACCCAAGTGTCTCAGAGGAAACTGACTAAGCACGGCAGAGGAAGTACAGTATCTTAGGGTGGTGAGAGAGGCTTGTGAATCTTACGAGGAGGATTAAAGATTGATGCTTCTCTCCCCTTCATTTACTGAGGCTCTGCTGGGCTCCATCTTGCAATGCTGTGTGTGAATGTTGTGGACTTGAATGTCAATGTTTGAAATTTAAATGAGGCAATCTTCATTTCCCCCAGTCCAATTCCGCAAAGAGATATGCATACTGTATGGCCTGATTATCTTCACTGAGGCTACACAGAGAAAAACAACACAGGTGTCTGAAGGACTCACCAAGGTGAAGACCAGATAATACAGCGCTGTAGTGGGTAACAGGAACAGCAGGATGGTGAAAAGCAGCGTTCCAATGAACAACTACAAAACAACAAGAACGACACTCAGAAAGCAGGCTTAAATTATTAGGATACAAGTCTCACCAGTACTGCATGAACACACAAGCCAAGATTTACTGAATTGGGGTAAGCCTGACACGACCCTGAATCAAAACGGCCCAACAACATATGTGCAGTATACCCAAAAGATTATAACATTTGATCACATAATCCTCAAAGCTCCCAGTCAGAAGAGAAAGTTTAAATGCGTTTCTTAACTTGTGCGTGTTTTTTAGGGGGCGTGGGTTAGTGATATAAGATCCTCTCGTGCGTGTCTTCGTAGATCCTCACTACATGTATACAAAGGCTTGAACATTTTATGTACATTTTAGAAGTGGAAAGGGAGAGATAAATACTGTCGGGTATGCAGGGTAGCGTGTGGCACTTGCATGCATACACTGACCTGATCCTTCAACTTACCCCCCCCCCCCCAACTCCACCACTTAAAGAGGACAATAATACAACACAATGTCAAAGTACACCTCAACACAATACAGTAAGTGTGCTGTGTATAGCTAATCAGAATTAGTGGTGCTTCATGTTCTATTTAAGAGCCATCACCAGAAAACAAAAGTAAGTAACAGTTGGTGAGGTTGACAACAACACTCATCAAGGTCTGTGTGTCTTGTCTTCTCTCTCAAGTCAAAGGTGACTCCTCCAACTGCCATTGCAAAACTCAAACTCTGTCAAGGGGTGGGGCCAGTCAGTGTGATGACCAGTGTACCTGATCCAGGTCGTAGGAGCAGGAATCCACGCGCTGGCGGAGCACGTTCCACTTCTTGCCCCGGAAGAGACGCCACAGGGAAGAGAGGCCGTAGATCTTCAGGCAGTACAACCTGCGATGGCCAGTCACATTGCTATGAGCTCAACATAACCACAGCACAGGTAGCCCTATCCCTAGCCCTAGATGTCACTACAAGGAAATCAGCACTACTCTTTCCCACAGTTCATGAGTACAGGTGATTTAGCAAGACAAGTTTATTTACATGCCATATTTCATACACAAATATGCTAGGCAGTTCAAAGTATATAACACAAAGTATAGAAAATGAAAAAAAAAAAAGATAATAATATGACCAGAATAAAATAAGCAAAGACATAAAATGATTAACATGGCTGTGGGGGGAACAGCACTTGCCTCACACACACAGTTCATGAAACAGTCTGGTGCATTCTGAGAGCTGATCGATAGTTGCCCATTTTGATGGAGAGGGGTGTTTAGCTACTATATGCCACCAGGGAGCAACAGTCTGTGATTGACTGAACTGGCTACTGTTTCAGCCACAGGTGTCTGTACGCTCTGCAGGATCACAGAAGAGCAGAAATACACCCAGCCTGGCACTGACTCACTCACATAGAGCATCTATGATTTTAATGAGTATTATATGAAAAAAGAGAGAAAGAAAGAAAGAAGAGAGAAAGAGAAAGAGAGAGAGAGAGAGAGAGAGAGAGAGAGAGAGAGAGACTGCTTCACATAGCCCCAAAAGTGATTTTCATGGTAAAACGTTTTGATTTGTCTCTGGTTTAGGTATTAAAATGACAATTGCTACGCTACTATTGCTACTATAGGGTGTATAATCCAGACTCACAGCCCCATGCAATCCTACAGTGTAGTCCTAGGAGAGAATCCACTCTTTATCCACGGGGTTTAGATAGGTAAAACAGCTGACCTTTACAAATGCTCACTTCATTTGTGTTTTGCTTATAGTTTTCCATTCAACTGGTCCTGTTTGTGTTTGAAACAGCAACAGCAGGTGCAGGGTGCACCATAGCTGACTGACACAGATGCTATCTTCAGAGGAAATGGGAAGGTTCAGCAAAAACACCCACCCCCCTTGGGCTATTTGCAATTTATCCAAACAGTCGTTGTGTGTATATAAACACATCATATGGATTATTTGTAAATAACAGTTCATGACGTCGGCACTGCAGTTGGAATTTCAGTAGATTAGATACTGGAAGAGCAACTGGAAGCTCTTAAATCCAATCCATCATGGTGAGAAATTAAGTGTTGAAAAACATCTTTCACCCAAACACAGAGGTCATTCTACCGCTCACAGGCCAAGGACCCCTTGGCTGATGGAGACACTGAAGAGGGCCCCTCTGTTATCCTACATGTTGTTTAAAATTGTGTTGTTATTAAACTGGACCAACTGTGATGTGTAAAATGGCCTATAGTATTTAGGAGCATACTTTGTTTACCTTTTAACTTATTTTTTGTTCAGAACAAAGAAAAGAGAGAAAATGATCTTGAAATTGGGAATAAAGAAAATAAACTGAATTGAAAGGAAGATTGAAAGTTTGGTGGTTCCCTGTTGAAGATCTCAGATCTCTAAAGTGTATCAAGAATAACATGACAAACACTGCCCTCTTCTGGTAGAAAATGCACATGACATCACAGTAATTCATTATAGCTGACAGCCAGACAAGGTACCACCACACAGCATGAACCCACTAAGTTGAGTCTTACCTGGCCCCGTAGACATAGAAGCAGTAGATGTGGAAAGTCAGCAGGGCGACAATGTCTGAAAGCACTGAGAGGGCAAAGGTCAACCCCAGGCAGGCGGAGAGCCCCACATACCACAGGATCATTTCAATGAAGGGAGACATCAGGTGAATGTAGCCTGCAAGTGACAAAAGGTTAATCAAGATACAGCCCAAATCCTTAGTTAACTAACATAAAATTGCACCAACTACACAGCTGTCTCAACAAAAGAACATGTTTGCTTGTTGCCATTTGCCAGTTTAAAAATGCAATGGGCAATGTCTGCAAAAATATATTTTTCAATTAAGTTTATTTTGGTACTAACTAAAGTGAGCACAAAGTGCAGAATGAGTTCCATAATAACACGCTATATGATGTCACAGAAAAACTTCACAAACAAACTCACTGATCCACAGATGGATGTGATAGAGGAAGAAGCGCCCCAGCACCTCGTCTAGCGCCTTGTTCATTTTCAAGCCAGCTGGAGCTCCCATCAGCCACTGCAGCAGCTCCTGAAGCTCTTTAGCAACGTGCTAAACATTTAGAAATCAACAAATGTTTAAACTCACTTGGAGATAAACACCACCACTAGTGTAATAACTGTTGACAGGACAGGAAGTACTGTAAGTTTTTACAGTACATTTGTCCATTTATCAGAAACTTCAATCCTTGTAAAATTACTGAGGATCGTCGCATTTTGTTATTCTTGGGACTCATGTTACTACTCCTCATTAGCAGTTTCAATTGTAGATGTTAATGAATAATACTTACATCTGCAACTGGCACCAGTGTATTGGCCAGGGTGCCTATGCGATTTTCCCTATAGAGCCAAGATATTAGCAGCAGTCCAAGGACCATGTCCACAAAGAAGGAAACAAAGATGTTGGCTTTTCTGCAGGAAGAAATTATTAATATATGAAAACATATTCACTGAATTGGAAAACACAAGCATGTTGCTGTTTTATGATAACGGCCCCCTATTTAAAGATGGACTTTTACTGTTTTTATATCATCAGCTTCTAATATCCCAAAAGTTAAACTGCACACCTCATAAAATCCATGTGTTCAGTGGCTTTTCTGGTAGACGCTACAGTTTGAAGATGCTCTGTTCTGTATCCAAGCTGCACGCAAGTGGACAGTTTACTGGAAATGAACTGGACGGGACGTGTATTCAGTATCCTGTAAAAGACCCAACCATTAGCATCAGTATCGTCTCAATATAAAGCATTTAAAGACTGATATATTTCCATGGAAAAGGATTGACGGAGTGACAGCGAGAGAGAGAGAGAGAGATGTAAAGAGAGTGTGTGTGGGTGCGTGTGTGTGTTTTGTGCTCTCGCTCACCTGATGCCGCATACCCAGCGCCACACTGAGAGCATCCATGTGATGAGCATGCAGAGGGGGACAGAGCCCTGCTTAAGCAGCTCCACTATGATACTGGCCTCCCTGCCCTCAGACTGCCAATGGGTGGTCTTCAGCGGCCCGTCATCATACTTATCCAGGAAGAAGAGCGCCTGGCTTTGGGACACTGTCTGGAACATAGTGCGCAGCTCAGAGGGTTCCGCTTTGGAGGTCTGAACTGCCTCGTGGACAGGGTGGAGCTGGGACAACATCACCTTACGCTGATCATAGTGGATGAAGATGATCTTTTCCTTGCCACCATTGTCACCATCATTCTTTCCTCCATTGGGGCTGCTTTCATCTGTTTCCTGGTGCTTTTCCGTGAAGATTGTCCCCTCGTTGCCAACCACCTCACAGTGGAAGCCCCGCTTGCCGACCTCACGGCTAATTTGCAGCCAGCGATTGTGTGGGAAGATGGTGCTGAGGTCCTTCAGAAAGCTGTCCATACCCTCCTGACCCTCTTTTGGCATACTCCAGGAGCCCAGCACCGTGAGGTCCACATCTGTCTCTGTGCGCATCTGGCTCAGGTACTTCTTCACTTGTCCGGGAATGAAGGGGTAGTGGATGACGGTCAGGACCACAGCGGAGTCATGACCAGGGAGCCAGCGGCCAACCAGGAGGCCACTGTCGGCCATGTTAGAGCACTGGGGAAAGAAAATCTTCAGCACCATGCTTGCCAGTTCAGGGTCATCCAGCAACTAAAAACGATACCCTGTAAGTTGACATAAGCATAACATGCAGACATTGATGAATACATTTAAACAAGGATCAGCCCTCTCTGGTTAAAGCAAGCCTCCTGAAAAATAAATGGGAATGAAAAATTACCCGTTTTTTTACTCTTGTAAATGACAGACACCTCTAATACCCAACGTCTGTCCCACATAGTTTCCCTACTGCTGCCCCGTCTATGCTGCTGCCCCACTTCGTCCTAAAGCTGTATTGAACAGACACCCGTTTCTATAGTAACGACAGCCCCCTGGCGAAACTAGCTTGTGAAGCTAGCGCCTTTATTGATTTGACCTATTATTCCTGACAAAATGACCGTGTTTTCAAATAATATAGTGGGCAAATTTAGCAAATACTATTTCAAAGTTCTCGTGCTAACAACATGTAGGTGAAAAGGCACCTTTTAATCACAGATGACTGATAACATTTTGTCATGCTCCCCCACACACACATACACTATCTTGAAAACGTTATGCTACCAGACTTCCACAATCTAGCTGTCAAACATAGCTAGGTTGCGCTAGCAACCTGTGGATACCTACCTTTCAGGAGGTAGAAAACAAGTTCAACCTGTCAGTCCATTGCTTAAAATATCTAACTGAACAGATCTACACCTCAATAGCTATTTCTCGGGCTAAGTCTTTTCCTGACAGGCATACTCGACATTTAGCTTAAAGGCTACCGCTACCGTTACTGTTCATCGCCATATTCATTGTTGATAGTTCTTCTACAAATATCATCCGAGTAGTTCATTGGGCTCCGTTAAACTCAGTTCCTACCTGTCATACTGCTACAGTACCAGAGCCCGTTTACTTTCTCTGCTACATAAATTAAATTAGGCTTAAGATGTTGACCGCTCCGCATCAACCTTCTCTGCTGCTACAGACTGATAATAGACTTTGAAATGTAACCTGCTGACCTCCCCCAGCGGTTTATTTTAATAATGGCAGACAGGCCTGTTGCTGTGGAATGTCACAATATTTTCAGTAGTTACAAACTTTACTTTTGTTATTGTTAAGTTATTGTTATTAGGCAATACAAACTCTCTACTACAAGTAGGCTGTTTGTTTTGAGTTATTTTTTGATAGAATTATATGCCACATAATTGCAAAAAACACACCTGCTCAATAGAGTTCAGGTGCAGAACCCTCCCAGTCCATTTACTGTTAGCCTACTGTACAGAAATAGTTAATTAGGATAAACTTTAGTAGGCCTAGAAGGTCAACTCCAGTTTGATTGTTTTTACTATGTTTTTACTTGATAACAACATTCAAATTGTAGATTGGTAGAGATTCTTGGAAATTATAAAAACAACTTTTTGCAGATTTTGGCATATTTCTGCAAATAGAGGATTTTACATCTGAGCTCTTCAGCCTACATTTTTGTTAACAATGAAGCCCGAAAAAGCGTTGTTCTTACCCCAAGTTCCTTCAGAAATATAGGCTATGAGTCTTGTCCTACCAATAAAAGATCACAAACATGACTGCTTAAGGTTGGTGCAAATGACAAGGCAACAAAATGAGCGGGCTTCTGAAAACCACAAGACCAGTGCTTAGCCCGAGATATGACCTGAGCTGATTGATAACAAGGGTGAGGTTAAAATACAGTGCTGGCCATAGGACTACAACCTTGAAAAAAGATGTCATGTCCTTTCACTAGGCTATGACATGTGTTGCTGTGTGTTAAATTATCAAAATAGGTGGCTCTACAGGCCTACACCAATACGAACAGAGACAGTGGAAAGTAAAGTCTGTAGAAGTGAAATAATAAGCCAGCATGCATGCATTTCAGCAAAATCCTTTCAAGGGAAGAAAGGGTCGTAACAAAAACTACATTTACCATGTAGCAACGCCGTTGTCTGGAGTACCAAAAAAACGTTCCGGGTAATAGGGAACTGTTGTCGGCATGTCGGTGTGGTGTGGTTAGACTAGTAGAAGCACACACGTGAAACACTGGCGTAAGTTTCTGTCTTTGTTTAAGTGAACAGTATTTCAAAGACTGATGGAGACCGCTACTACTTCAAGTAATTCCCGTCAAGTGACAGACGTCGTCTCAGCCTTCAGGGTGCAGTTCTTAGCAATGTGTCGGTTACATAGTCTTCCATGGAGTGTAAGTGAGCGCATCATAACGTTATGTTTTCTGCACATTGAACAGATGTTCGTTTGTTGTTACTGTGTGTCCCTTCATCTGATGCATTTTGTGTTAACTGTTTATTATTTAGATGCTTGAAGCTGAGCTCAAGAATGGACGGTCATCAGAGTTTATTCTCGATATTTTAAATCAGGTTAGCATATGAAGTTACTGTATGGATGGCTGACGTTAGTCTTCAAATGATGGCTGTGATTCTCTTATTCTAATGTGAACTCCTTTTCTGTCTTGTAGACATGTCTTCACACAGTTTGTCTCCAGCATCCGCCAGCAGTGAAGTACAGGAGACTATTTCTTCAAGAACTGATAAAAATGGTTTGTTGAATCTGTTCTTTGCTACATTTTTGCTGCTGATACTAATATTAGTGATTGTTCGAGATTATTGATTTTGAGAAATGTTCTCAGCATGAATCTACCACAACAGAACCACTGGATGAACTGTATGATGCTTTGAGTGAAGTTCTGGGTTTGGAAGAAGAATCCACATGCTATAAAAGTTACTTTTTGGTAAGACTTTCTTGCAGGAAAAATGCTCTGTCCCCAGCATGCACTATCGTTGACTTTTAAGGGCCTTTTTGAGCTTAATGGTCCCATTACTGGCCCCAAACACTGTTCAGTAAACATATTTTGATTGTCAGCCATCAGGGGATGCAGTGAGTCTGACAGAGAGCCAAGCTGTCATATCTGAAGGCACTACAGGGCTGGTGACATGGGAGGCTGCTCTTTATCTGACTGAATGGGCCTTAGAAAACCCACAGGTATTCAGTAACAGGTGAGTCTCTGGATGCATCTCAGTGACATTTTCTATTTATATGTTACAAATGCTCAGAAAATGTCATGTAGTTATTATTACAAATTATTACTGTAAATGCATAAATTATTGAGGTTATTATTCACTTGGCCTCTCCCCCTCAGGGTTTTGCTAGAGTTGGGCAGTGGAATTGGACTCACTGGCATAGCAGTATGTTGCTCTTGTAAGCCTAAAAAATATGTGTTCAGTGACTGCCACTCCAGTGTGCTGGAGAAACTGCGTGCAAACGTTGCACTGAACAGCCAAAACCTGTCTGATGTATCAGTAAATGTTGAGGAACTGGACTGGGCTGAGGTCTCAGACGACCGGCTAAGAGACATCAACGCCAACACAGTCATTGCAGCAGGTAGGACTGATTCACCATTCAGTCCAACTAATGAAAAACAAACAAAAGTGAATCTGTGTAGTAATGTTGTGTTCCCCCTCTGCTTGTGTTGTTTGAACAGATGTGGTATATGACCCTGATATTGTAGACTGTCTGGTGTCACTCCTGGGCAGGGTGCTTAAGTGTTCCACTATGACCAGCCAACCAGATGTTTACATTGCCTCTACAATACGCAATCCAGAAACATATACCTTTTTCAAAAAGCAGCTTGGTGAGTGTATAAACCACTACTATCCTTTTGGCATAGCTCCACTCATTCAGACACTCGTTGAAAATATCTTTTTTTATTTTGTTTTTATTTCAGCAAATGCTGGGGTGAAACATTCCATCATCCCTGGTCCTACAACTCAAATCTTCCCATACAACAGACTCTCCACCATAGAATTAATAAAGCTATATTTGTAAATACGAAATGTTGCAGTATTTCTTTTTATATACAATATATATATAAAGCATGTATTTACATTATTTACACGTGGTAGATATGCTGCCCTTATGTTTAAATAAAGGAATGTACCAGTAATCAGAGAAGAAACTAAACTTCTGGGGATATTCCAAGTGTGTGGAAAAGAAACAAACCTGAGTAAGGTAACAAAGCAGGTGGTAAACCCTATGGAATTGTTACACCACAGTGCCCTTCTATTAAGGAAACTCACCATTTACTCAAACAAAACTGCAGGGTTCTTGTCTAAGGAGGCTTACACTTACACAGGAGGTTACAGTACACTCAAAGTTAACCCACCCAGGTTTGTAACTAAGCCTCAATATTACACAACCTAGTGACAGAAATAAAGCCAGTTTTGTTTGGTCATCTGTTATCAGCAGTTAGTAGGGGCAGAACAGTCTGATCCCAGTTCTCGTCCCATCGCTGTTGGCCACTAGCTCTCAGGTTCTTCCTGAAGAGACCCAGTTTGCCTTCGATGTTCATAAAGTCGCACAGCAGCATCTGTTTGGGGACAATGGCACAAGAAGGCAACCATTCAATTGCCGGTCAATGTGCTTCATTACAAGTTTAATATTATGTTCTAATAGATAGGCTTTCTGCAGGTTTCAACAACTTAGGACTTTAAGACGATTGAAATTTAAGAGACCAACATGACACCCTTTCCGGCAAAATAAATGCGAAGGCTTGTCGGATTTGAAGTGAAATTTATGGATATACTTTTAAATCATGATATCAACTACACATGAAAAAGCAAATGTCCGCTTCCCCTCAAATAGAGAACACAGTTGAAGCAAAATGCACTACTGCATCTAAAGTAATAATTCTCAACTCAGACCAATTTAAGACCTAAACAAAATGTATTTTAGACCTGCACTATTGAGACACTTCATTTAGACTTTTTTATTTTAGACTTTAAAACCTTGTAGAAGCCCTGAATAAAAGGAAATATAGAGGAGACATGTGTTAAGACTTTAAGTAAGTTTATATCAGGACTGGAAAATAATTATTTTTTTCAGTCATGAAAGGAATCAGTTGGCATTTCAGTTTAAATGAGTGGTCACTGCTCTTGTACTGTACCTTCAGCTGTGTCGCTAATTCCTTTGAGTCCTGGAATATTAATCCATTTTCTTCATGTTTCACCAACTCATGTAAACTGAAACAAATGAGAAATTGACTCAATTACTAACAACAAACAAAAAAGACCTGACAGCAAAAAGTAATATTGCAGTATGACAGCAACTCTTAAGTACTCACCATTGAAAGTGTATAGCACAGACAGGAAGGCAACAGCCAAACATGTCTACTACTTTCATGGGAAGATCAAGGCCACTGGAAGATTTGTGCAGACAAACTCCAAGATCAGCTGAGCCTAGAATGTAAAGCATCCCCACACAGACAACACAGAACAATCTCTTAGAACTTGGAACACGCTGAATAAAATTCCAGTGCAACTCAAAGAAATTCTGTCAGTGAAATGGCCAAGAAGTTGAAACCTACCAAGCAGCAGGGGGTAGTCCTCTGCCTCTAGCCATGGAGTGCAAATCTTCACATATTTGAAGCTTTTGGCGTCAATAAGTTTTTTATAATATTCTTTTTGAGGGCCTTTACCTGTGATAAATGATAGAATACAACAGTCTTATCCAGATTTGTAGTGAATCAATTACTCATTTATCCATATCCAACTGTGTATCCATTCAGTTCAGCTATGATGGACTTTACCTGTGATGACGCACACCAGTTCTGGAAGACTCTCACCGACATTAACAAACTCTTCATAATCTATTAATAATCAAGTAATAATTTATTTAAGATGAAATGTAATAAGATTGGCTTCAATCCATAAATTAAGTCATGCTTACAGTAAACTTTGAGTTAAGCAGTCCCTTACCCTCAAGTGCCTTTAGAAGAATCGAAAAATCTTCATCCTCTGAAAAAGAACACAGATATATAACTTATACATGCATTCGTTTCTCTGATATTACTTTCATCTCTGTGCAAAATACACTTTGGACAAAAAGTTGAATCTTGCATCTGGTTGAGCAAATGCTTGCAAAGACTGATTCTTCTCTATATTGAATGCAAGTTTAAAAGCTTTATGATTCAGCTACCTCTGAAAGAGTCAACACAAACCTGTCCAGCTGGTGCTACTCAGCAGCAGTGCAGGCCTCTTTGCAATGAGACTCACAGTGCCTGTGCTTTCACTGTATTGCGTAAAAGCAGTCAACTCCCCATCTTCATTGGTGGACTCACCGCTAAAGGGAAGGCAATGATACAAACTCAGTATAAGAACTTTACTTTGATAAAGTTAAAAAAAAAATTAGCTCGGCCTGAACATGCGCAGCTTGCTCAGGTTACAGGTATCAGAAAACATTTTTTTTAACAAATACCGGTATACCTTGGTTGGAACTGTGGATAAACCTTGGCCATCTTCATGAACAGCCTATGTTGGATTTCCAATGGCGTCTCTTTAAATATTAGTGGTGGTTTATCGTATAGAGTTGTTGCCCTAAAAGGTGCAAGTTGGGGTAATATGAATAAGCGGCTGTTACATGTACAGCATACAATCTAACTGACTAAAGTGAACCTGAATTCTCACTTAATGGTCCAGTTTTTGAGGAGGTCTTCCTTCATGGCTTGAGTGACACAGAGGTTATAGGTAGAAAACCGGCCAAAGAACTTCTCATACCTACAAAAGATGTCAGAAAACTAATCAGCCATCTTATCTTAGACAACTGCATGTACTGTACCCTTAGATGGAAAAGATTACATAATTGTTTGTGGTTAGACCCCTGCCAACAAACATATCAAATATCTACAAAAGAAAGAAATGCTGAATGATATGTTCGATTTACTATAGAGCGTC
>JASCQY010000001.1:3516855-3528203 GCA_030264315.1 Sardinella tawilis
AATCAGCATGCCAAGTTTCGTGAAAATCCGTGACGATGAGGTCTGGATCCGTCCTGATTTGACACGGAATGACCCCCCTGCCAACAAACATATCAAATATCTACAAAAGAAAGAAATGCTGAATGATATGTTCGATTTACTATAGAGCGTCCTTCTCACCATTTTGCTACCCGAACAATAGGATGTCTGTCTCCATGGGTGAGGGCCATTATTGTGTAACCATAATTGTGCCAGTCGATAATAAACTCGGTCCCACGCAAACAACTGACCAGCCAGGTAACAGCAATGCTTGGCAATCCAGGAGGATTCTAAAGATGATAACACAAAACATTATAATCCCATACAGTACATTACAAATATTATACTATCTAACGGACCAGTTATAAAAATACCTGCATGAGAACATGGGAGTGATGTTTTATTTTCATCAGCGTATAAAGAAGCTGTAGAGACTGCACCACCACTTTGGTGACATATCTTAGAATCTTGGGACCAACTGAAAAAGTAAAACATTGCGGACATGTAGGTCTGAAGTGGGCAAGTGCACAATGGCTATGAGAAGCTAGAACATACACAAAGATTCTAGCTATATGAGACCCTATAATGTCTAAGGACTGCTTCCAAAATGTCTGTGAAAACTAACTGAAGCTGCTGTCCCTTAAGTTTCCTGTTTTGACAGTTGATGTCACATCCTTAATGTTATACACTTACAGTAACGATGATGTACACAGGTCAGTTTTATGGGCAGTGTGTAGGTTACTTACAAAAAAAATATATTTATCTGTGTCAGGCCTTTCTAAGAACATCTCAGTGAAGAGAAGATAAAATGTATGAGGAATGCATTAAGGAAATCTGTATAGTGTCAGAATGAAGGAACTTGTTTTGTGATCAATATTAGGCCTACTGCAAAACTGAACCCATTACCTGTCATTCCTTTGACTTCCGAAATTGGAATGATTGTTATCTTATCATTTGCAATGACGTCCTCGTGTGGTTTGGTACCTGCAACGTACAGTACAGTGACAAGTGTGTCTTCTATGCACTACAACTGAATGCTCGTTGTAAACATTTAAAACCATTTAACTATATTTTACAAAATGTCACATTAACTGTAAATGTGTTTACCAAAGAAACCAACGAAAGAGACGCTGAATCCATGCTTTCCAAGAGAGATTGCATGATATTGCATGCGAGGACTACGTCCAATATCACCCAACACAAGTACACAGACATTGCGGTTTTTATCCTGACGATTCCCTCTTAAACTATATAAACTCAATATGCTGAAACCTACAGCAATAATGAGAGGAAAACACCAGTTTGCATCTAATTCCGTGATATGTAGACCTACTACAACAGCTATAAATGAAACAGCAAAGACAGCAACTAGGGATGTCTGAACATCCGCCATGATTGTTTAGCTGATGACGTGTTAGTCGTAGTGGATATTTAAAGTGAACGTGTACCTAAAAACGCCTTCTTAAAGATAGATTGTTTTGGGTCACCATACCTCTGCTATTTTTCAACAATAGTAATTTTAGCAGTGTTGTGCAAGCTCATGCTTTACAGGAGTCAACTCAAAGTACAGTTTACACATATTAAAACAAATACGCCCGAGAGACTGTAAATACGCCAGAAAAACTGTAAAAATTACTTGTAAATATCAGAAAGGGTCACTCATGCCTGTTCTCCCTGTTCTCATTGTTGATTGTACATTTGCGTGCGCAGTGTATAATAGTTGTCATGGTAGTCCAGGAGGTCAAGAGTAGGCTGATGTACTCATTAACACGCAAAATATCTGACTGAGTGTGAGTGAATGTAAGTGGCTGAACAGTGAATGTTTTTCCACCTTTCGTGGCATCGGTGCAACTTATAAATTTGCACACAGGTCGAGTCATAACACAGACAGTAGGCTTGTTCAAATGTGTGTATTCCTTCTTCTAATGGATGTCGATGCAGTGAATGCAGTCCTCCCCATACACTCTATGCGTAAATGCGCGCGTAATTATCCAAGCACTCCTAGTTTGAAAAGCGCACAAAATGATTTTCCTTTTAACCTTTGTTGTTAGTGCCATGAATGGATCTTAACGTAAATTAAATAAAATTAGCCACCACTATGCATTTATTTTATGCAGGCTAATTGTATAATTTTAGAGTTCTTCTAACATGTCGCTGGAAAATACATGGGCAACTCCAGGCTAAAACGTCCATAACGCCAACATAATGCCATGGTATGAAGGATTAACCTTTGTTATTAGTACTACTGCCATGAATGGATCTTAACTAAAATGAAATTAAATTAGCCACCACTATGCATTTATTTTATGCAGACTAATTTTATAATTTTAGAGTTCTAACATGAATATGTTGCTGGAAAATACACGGGCAACTCCAGGCTAAATCGTCCACAACGCCGACATATTGGCATGATAGGTAGGATGTGAATGATGCGCATTCACTCCTCCTGGTTGTAGAACTTTTCACATGATCATAAACATCATACAAACACCGTGGCATTTAGATTTAATTTTGCGTGGAAATGTGTAGACAAATAACCATATCTCAAGGATGGCAGTGAAAAGTGGGTGGGTAAATTGCAACATCCACTTTTACTGGAGTGCTCACTCAGGGAACTCTGCAAGTCTGCAGGGAGCTCACTCGTGAGCCCTTGCGGGCGCTTTTGATTCACTCATATTCGAAGTGGCCCTCGCGGACTTGAGGAGAGCGCGCGCGTATAATCTATATACCCGAGACCTGGATTGATAAAATTATTTCTTCAATCTAGTTACCACCGACTTTTCGAGCGACGTATTAAATGTTAAATCGAAGATGACAACGCCTTACGTGCTTCTGCTATTTCTTATGACTACAGTTCTCCCAACCCAGCAAGAGGTTATCGAAGACGTTCTTGCAAGCTTAAGGAAAGGAGTTACTTTCTTGGAAAAACAGTCCAGAAATATCAACCTCGACGGCGTAGTTGGGTACAAAATTCTTCATGGCAAGTAACGCATTTAACTCATCCTATAGTTCAGTTTATTTGCCATTTTAATGAATGCATTGTTATTCTGCATCGCAAAAAAGGTAGCAGATGGATAGTTCTTTAAATTTGTATGGACTTAGTTGGTTTATTGCTCTGAATTTTGATGGTTACTATATTCAACTTCATCAGATATGGTACTTCTCCTATATTTCCCAACACAGCTCAACTTGTGGAAGCTGTGAAGTCATGGCCCAGAGACCTTGACAGCATAGCTCAGCGCTCAACAGCATCCTCCCTTGTAAAAAGAATAGATAACAGCCTGGTCCAAGCTATCAAATCACTGCAGGAGACAGAGCCGAAATATTACAGAGGTGGGAGCACATCCATACTCTAAAACCTACACAGCTGGCACTGCTTAAACTTTGGTTGAACTGTGGATTTCACCCTCTCTCTAGAATTTGAACCTTTGATGGACACATCATTTTGGTCATTACCACATGATTGGACCACCACTGATCCCTCCCTTGTGTATGCCACCCGGAGATCCACAGAGTGCTATGATGAACAGCTCAGTGACAAGTGCATGACCCTTCTACTAGGCACATGGTATTGAGATAAAAGTGTTTCAAGTGGTTGTTTACATTTGCTGTCAGTAGTCTGCCTGAATATGCACACCATGCTGTAATATCGTTCCTTTATTATTTTCTCTTATAAAGGAAAGATAATGGGACCCCATGCATTGTCACAAAACTATGCCGTGACACAATGACACGATTCGGCTGTCCACACTACTCCCTTTCACACCAGCTGCTTTATTTCATGATTGGAACAATGGTTAAGTATGCACTTACTTGCAGTCACACTTACTACTTGGAAAGAAATTAACCTCAAGTAATCACAGGGAGGACATTGGGATGCAATGATAGTTTATGTGACCTTGAACTGCTGCTTCTCACAAGACAATGTTATGTTTCTCCAGAATGGTTGCTCAAAAATGCTGAAGGGGGAGATGAGACAATCAAGGGTCAACATGACTGTGCCGCACTACCAGAGGATATTCTGCTCCAACATGATGAAAATCAACCAGGAGATCTTTACAAATGGCTTCACTGGCCATACTCAGGACATTTTTATTGAAAACAGTGGGTTCCTATCATGCATATAACTTTCAGTGAATGAAATTCACAGTGTAAAATGTGGTGAAGTACTGAGTCAAACTTCCTCTTATCTATAGTACTCCTGTGCGGCTTGGCCGGCTTCTCGGATTTCTACAACCTTGACTGGCTGGAGCAGATACTGCTATGGCAAGACCCCGAAGACGGTTGTTTTGGGAAAGAGTGTAAGTGCACTTCCACACTGAAGCACTGTGCTAACTTTTAAAAGGCATCTCCATCCATTAGGGTAACCGCGGTCTCTGATCGGCTCAGGAACACATGGCCGAGCCATATGGAAGCCATTAAGGATAAAGAGTGGCCCGTGTTTATTGTGTCTGCTTTGTTTGTTTTCCCAGTTGACTTCTCACTCACTTTCCCGGAAGAACATATAGCACCACAAACTCACAAAAGGGTCAAGAGGAGAGAGAAGACCCTCAGAGGTATGCAGTTGCTCAACTCTCCTCAACCTGTAAACAGCCCAGCTCTGATAAGCCTGCACCCATTCTGCTCTCCACGTTATCTGTGTTCTTCCTGTTTTATGTGCAAAGACCATCCACAGCATGTACTGTGAATAGGGTTGAAATATTGCATGCATGTACTGCATGCTGTTTGTTTTAATTGCTCTTTTCTATTTATTATGGTAGTGTGACCTTGCATTTCTATGGAATTGCTGTTCTTGGACATTTGCTTTGTATTTGGCTCTTTTTAAAAAAAAAAAAAAAAACAGTCCTGTGCTGACCAGATAGAGAGATGCCAATTCTAAATGCTCTTCAATAATGCATGACAGAATAGACAGACACTCAAGGAGTCTTCAATGTTTTTCTTCCTGCAGATGGATGTTCAAGTCACATGACCGGTGTTGCTGTGAGTGCTTTGGGAGGTTACCTGAACTTCTACCTCTCCGAACAGGACATCACTAAGAGGCCACTCACCTGACCAGATCATCAATTTGCCCACATCCGAAATTTAATGTTCCGTTATCAATAAGCTAATACTGTATTCTCTCTAATTTAAAATATGCAATTTCTAAATACATACAAACAAATAATCTACTCATCAGTTGTACAAGTTTTCTTTCCCATCCGTTTATTTGCTAGAAGATGTAGTGTACAGAGATCTGGTTTTCCATTTATACATTCCACATTCAATGAATGAGAATTCTGTTTTTCAGGAAAAGCATTTGTTTTGAAAATAGTTGAACACGAGGTGAATACATGCTTTTAAAACAGAGCAAATTTCAACCTCCAAAAGTGATAAATAATTACATATTAAACGCACAAATATAGAGATTCCCCTGCTCCCTTTTCCCCTGCAATCCAAACCCCACAGGCCTGAACTCACTTACTCACTCTCTCTCTCACACACACACACACAAGCTTCTGGGGTTCAAGCGAGAGACGAGGACTCTAAATAATATATGTCTGACAGCTGCTCAAACACAATGCGCTGTTGGGATGAGACAGGAATATATATTTTTGGGGGGGTGGGGGTTAAGAAGTTGATATAAATCGGAAATAAGGCCTCCTATCTCATGCACGCTGACACACACACCCCTCCACCCCACAATCAGCCGTGATGCACAGCTCATTAATGGCTGCCTTCCATCTTTCCAGGGTGACCATTACTGTCTTTCAGCAGACTGCTCATGACAACACACCAGCTCTGTCACTGACTTTGAGATGACAGACCTGTCTGTCTAGCATAACAGAGACTTTTAAAGCGACCGTGACACCGAACACGTTGACCGTCAAAATCAGGATAAATGAGTAAAATGACTCCCCAAAGGTGCTCCACAACAAAGCTGTTTGTTTTTTTTTTGTTGTAGGAAAAAAAAAAAAAGATCAAGAGCAAGATTTACTGGTTCCAGCCAATGATCTCATAGAGGAGGGCCTTGAGCAGACGGGACTCGTAGGTGACGGTGTTCTTGCCAATGTGCATGCGGTCTTCCTCCAGGGGCTGCTCGATCATGGCTTCCACGTCCTTCCCATGGACTTCAGAAGGAAAGGGAAAATTAATTAGTCCCACCGAGAATGCCAACCCTGAGATTTAATTATCACCTTGTAGTTAAGTCCTAACACCCTCCTCTCCCCTCCCCTCCCCTCCCCTCCCCTCCCGTGATTCTGCTGTTGGTGAACCAGGGGACTGGGATGGTGGCACGGTGGTGGCCGTCTCGGGGAAAGAGATTATTGCAAACTGCATCAAGAGGCTGTAGTACCATCTGGCTCATGTCACAGTCATGGCACTCGTCTCTTTTTAGAGACACCTACTGTACCTTGTGCTGGGCTTTACTCGTGACTTCGTGAACATAGAGCTGGATTAAACGCCTTCAAATCCACATGCATTTAAATGGATAGTGATAAATGTGGATTTAAGACGGTGTCTGTAAATGCGTATTCACCTTCCAGTCACCTAGTCGACTGATAAATACTGTCGGCCCAAACAAATAATCGATCAGTGAATGATTTTACATAAATATCCGATGCAATGTGTGAAGATGAAAGGCTACCGGCTAATGGAGGTGACCACTCCAGGCCTAGGGGGAGGTGGCGTTAGCCTGATGCATTAGCTGCTTTTACTTTGTGCAAAGCGTCAGACAACCAGCCATAAGCTTGTGTTTGCTCCGTCTCAAAACTGCGCCTGACCAACCAGCGCGCAGAGATTTCAAAGATGCATTCCAGCGAGTAATATGCACCATAGCAAAAGAGTCGCGAATGGCTTAAGTCATGACCAAATGGTCATGATTGGTTTTAAGCAGAAAATATCTGCATACCGTGGAGCAAATGAATGCCTATGGCTGGTTGTCAGACACTTTGCATGAAGTGTAAGGTGACGCAGTGATTAAGGAACTAAGTTATACGGTCATGTTAGTTATATCAGTTTATATCGTATGTTAATAATAAAACTAAACTCAGAATCTACTAGTTATTTTTCTTTCAAAATAAAATTTAAAATAAAACTCCGTCAGACACCTACGTTCACAGTTCTCCAGGAACTGAATGCAGTCCTGCACTACGGTGTCCCGGAGCATGATCATGTGCTTGGCCATGTTCTCCAGCAGAGACAGGAAGCACCTTTTGGCGTAGAACCACGTGTCGGTTCCGAGCTGTGCAAAAACAACAAAGGCAACGGCAGTGATGTGTTAGACACATGCGACCCATGGGGCCTGTTTACAAGTGTGTGAAACCCCTCTGGAATAATAATAACAATAATAATAATAACCACCACCACCAGGGTGATGCAACTCAGCTGGGCTTGGATTTAGTAGGACTGGTGCTTGTTTGAGCTGCAAATAAATTTCACAATACACTTATCTCAATCTTGTTTCCCCTTTTCGATTCCTGCTCAAAGTGCTCAAAGACACGACACACAGACACGACATGAGGTTTTCCTTGCAGCTTGTTCTAAAACAACATGAGTTACATCAGTCCTTCCCAACACAAAGTGTGTGAACCCAGCGGGCCTGTTTGTCTTGGCAGAAGGAACAATGCTCCAGAGACTATAGGAATGTAAATGGCCTTCTGGAGGGTGTTTGCTCAGCTGTTGTAGAATGTGGATATGGAGCTGGTTCCTGGGTTGGAATCAGGAAAATAAGCTCCTAGCTTGGCGGTGCTTTAAAGCGGGTCTGAGATGGTCACTGAGTTTCACCAGTGAGCCTGGATGGACCAGTGGGCTTGTTACTAAAAATGATACAACCACCTGACCAACCCACGCATGCAGTGTTGGGGAGAACCAGTGTGTAAATACCAGGTGGACACAAACCTTTTTGTTGTAAGGCTCCAGGCTCTTGATGACACGAGAAATGCCAAAATCGTAATTCCCTTTGGCACAGTATAATGTTCTGTAAACATAAACAGAACCACATGATACATCACCGTCACAAAAAAAACTGTTTACCTAAATTATCTAGTTGGAGGTATTTAGAGGTAGAGCTATTTAGTGTTTTCCTCCCCTTCTCTTTAGGTTAAAACATCCAAAAATGACCTAAAAACAGCCACAGAATGTGAGGAAACTGAGGAAACTGCCTAAGCACTATTGCCCAGGTCCCCTTTAAAAGCTAGCACACAAAGCAGTAAGCACCAGGCAGGCTTTCCAATATCACATCACACCCAACCACATGTAGCTGTTGTATTACATACTCAAGTCTACAAAACCAGAACTCTAACACTGTAATGGCCTCTGTAAAACCAAAAGTTGAAATGTGAGGTGGTTTGGCATGATAATAAAGTGGCCTGGATGTCACCTTTCCTTTCCAAGGTCCTTTAATGACTCAATGGATCTTAGAAGTTCACAAAGGATCCAAAAGTTCTACCCTGTGCAGTAGGGATGCAGTACCCACCCTATGACAAGGTTCACAATGCACAGATGAAACACCTTCTTGTCAGGGTCATCGTAGGATATCTGCTCTTCCTCCTTCTCGATCTTTCTCATCAGCTCTTCGGCCTTCAGAGATAACAGGCAACAAACTTCATGCAGTGGCAGTGACTTTCAATGCTCAAGGATAACACACAGTCAAACACACATGCGCATGCGTGTGCGCACACACACACACACACGCACAGTCAACCACAATGACATGAGGTTCTACTCACCTCCTCATTCTGACTAGTCATGATGTACGACACACAGAGGTTAGCCAAGACAACCGCGCTAACATTGAGAATCTGCCAAATAAAGGGAAATGGAGGGCTGATATTAGAGTGGAAAGTTATCGACAAAACAAATAAAATAACCATTATAAACGAGCATTCAAGCAAACCAACAAACGAACAAACAAACAAACCAACAAAAAATCCACATGTCAAATTCCCATGCTTTTCAAGAAAAACACTGCAACCAGCAGGCACAGGTCTCGTTACCGAGGGCTTTCTTTTGCAGGGACACTCCTGAATGTTACACTGTTCCAACTAGCCAGGGAGGGGGCAAAAGAACATTTTGTACTGTAATAAACCACCAAGCATACAATTTAACGAATGCATTCTGTAGCCTACAATACAGTGTAATAAAATTAACTGGGTATTATTAACTGGGTCACATTTTACTGAGTTACACTAACTCATGTATACCTCCTGGTGAGAACTGATGGTAAACAAAAATAGGATTTATTTCTACATGCTATAAATAACCACTTGTTACATTATAAACGATTAGCACCTTTAAAAGTATACCATGCATGTACACTCACACAGGATGGATTATGCCATGGAAATCAGGATACAGTATATCCCATTCTAGCTTTTCAAAGATGCACTCTGGCAAGTGCTTAATAGTTAGCTGCTCTCTCACTTTGTCATAGTGCTTCTTGACGATGGGTTCGTAGAAACCAATGGCCTCCTTGTACTTGTTCTCCTGCATGAAGAGCACGTGGGCCACGTTCAGCTTCCAGGTGTCGTGGTCGTTGCAGAACTCCACCGACTTGCGGAAGATTTTCTCCACCATGCTGTAGTTCTCCCTGTTCCAATAGATCTTCGCCTGAGCCATGAGCACAGGAATGTACCTGGGAAAGAGCGAGCCCAGATTTCATAAGCGTGTTTAGCTTCATAAATATCCAACATGTTTCCATTCATAGATCATATTGATATCGATTTTATATTGATTTATAAAAAAACCTTTTGGTTATGCAGGGAATTTCAGAATATCACAGTTCTGTTGATATACTGTATGTAGGCCTACCGATAATTAAGACAATGGAAATATTCGAACATGATGACAACAGTTTAGAGACGTATTGCTGTATGCTACTCACTTCTCCAGCACCTCATCATAGTCATGCAGGGCCTTCTTTAGCACATCCTCATCCCTCGTGTGACGTGCATCCTGGACCTGGGAGAGAGCAGCTTCACATTAAAGCACAATAGCCCCAGTTTCTTATACTGTGGGCCAAACCCTATTTTCCTGGCAACAGGCCTACCTCAAGAGGCAAGACCACAGGGTCTAGGTCCTGGTACTTACACATCATAATAGATGGCTACTATTATTACAGATTTTTTTTTTAACTCTTCATGGAATGTTGCATCTTTCTGATGTTGGCTACTCGGCTCACTACAGTATAAGCCTATCAGGACCTCTAGATGCTTCTAGCCTGGTATGGGCCAAAAGGCTAATGAAGCTCCTTTACCTTAGAACAGCATTTTAATTCTACAGTCACTGGCACTGAGGAGAACTCAGTCTCCTCAAAACACCTGTAATGGCACTGCACAATAAAAACAAAAGCTACACAGTACTCTATGAACCTGAGTGAGAAAGATCCGATTTTACCTGTTTAGCTCCCTTCCTTAACTGGTCAGTTAATTTCCCAGCAATTTCATCTAATTTCCGGAAGGCCTGCAAAAGACAATAATGATGTCCAGTAAACCATATGTTATGATATAGCTTTGATGTTATGATATAGCTTTACTGGAATGGTAGCTTAAGGTTTAATAATGTTATTACCTCCTCTGGAGCCGTCTGGCACGTGAGCATGGCATCTAGAAACTCATAGAGATACTGCATTGTAGGAGGAAAGAAAACAAAAACAAAAACGAGAGCAGTATCAGGAAGTGTCCATAATTTGTTACAGGTCCCATGAATAGACAAGAGTGACCTGACAACTGACCCATGCTTCCTGGGAAGGGGGAAAACTGCAAAAGTAGGGATTCTGTCCCGCATCCAAGCAATTCCTTCACTAACATTTCAGATGTGATTACCGATGGAGGACATGCCACAGTCCACTTGCCAATTCAACCCAGTGCCTCCAAAGGCAGACAGGGGAATCGATTGATATCAATTGATTGGGCCATTTGGTGGGACAGAGCTAAATGCTTTATTCACATTCACAGCGCCCTACTTAGCCTGGGCCCTGGGACAACAAGCACTCACCAAGACATCTACTTGAAAGTACAAGAGGGAAGAAAGAATGGAGAATGAAATAGCTGCATCTTTGTGCGGTACGAGGAATACTGGGCTCATACATGATCCAGAGCAACAGTAAAGAGGATGAAATACATACATGTGTGTGTGTGTGTGTGTGTGTGTGTGTGTGTATATACTGTATGTGTGCGTGCTTGTGTGTATGTGTGTGTGCATACCGGAGTCAGAAACTTGTACGTCAGATGGGCGTTTTCGGCCAGAACATCTGCAGCCAAGTCAAAGTACTAAAACACAGAGAGTGAGAGAGAGAGAGAGAAAGCGAGAGAGAGAGAGAGAGAGACAGAGAGCGAGAGAGAGAGCGAGCGAGA
>JASCQY010000001.1:3559521-3581175 GCA_030264315.1 Sardinella tawilis
TAAATATTGATCTTTCACCATCCTGTGGTGTGTCATATCAAGCATCACCCCGCCGCCCCCACACACACACACACACACACACACACACAAACACCCACACCCACATCCAACCACCTCTGAGGTTTTGGACAGCTGAGTTGGGCAAGATAGAGATGCCCGTCTGGCGAGGCTGGCATGGCCGGGGTTGGGGCGTCTGGGCGCCTGTGCCACCATCTATCACGTTTCTTTACAATCTCCCTTCACCCAGCTGCTCTCTGGCAGGGGAAGCGGGAGGATAGCCGAACGACCGCGAGACAGGCAGGCATCTATCTGATGGCTTGTAAAGATTTCTCTTCCTAAACCCTGGTTGCAGGGAGACAAGCCGTAATTGGAATTGACAAGTGGTGCGGCCATCTTGGTCAGAGGTTGGTCTATTATCATGGAAGAGGGGGTCTTGATCTCATTCCTAACCTCTGAAGAACAGACAAGTCTCCTTGTATTTCCTTTAAAAGAGGAAGTAGCTTTGAAAAGGATCCATCCACTTACACTATGTAAGCAAGCCTGGGTGTGAGAACTTGGGAAACTTCAGTAATGCATGGGGAGAGAGAGACAGAGCAAGAAAGCGAGAGAGACAGAGCAAGAGAGCAAGAGAGACAGAGCAAGGGAAAAAGACAGAAGGATGGAGACAGAGCAGGAGGGAGGGAGAGAGAATACTGTCTCCCACAAGCAGACAGAGAATGAATAAAACATGTCTCACCAAAGCAAGTGCGAGTCCATACTGAATTGCTTTTAGCCTTGCCACAGAGCTGTTTGGAGAGAAAGAGAGCAAAAATTCAATACGTTATTCCTGAGTGGGATCTGAGTCTGACATCACAGAGCCATTCATTACAAAGTGAAATACTGGGACAAATGGAGAGTTACACTTGAAAACATTGGTTAAAGAAGTTTCTTTGAAAAAAAAGAAAGAAAGAAAGGCATTTTTTGGGAGAGAAGTGTAGAGGCTGGGGTGGAATACTAATAATATTCTTTCGAAAATTTTTCCATAAATTGAAAGATAAAATATATGGAGACAGAGGGAGACAGAGTCCATTACTTCAAAGTAAAGCAGTCTGATTCTAATTCATCTGGATACTTGTACCATTTGAACATGTCCTTCAATGGGACTCACTCACAGAGCCTATGGGTAACATGCCTCACTCTGTGAATCTACGAGGGACAGAGAAGTTGCCTCTACCGAGATGAAGATGGACGCAAGGAAAGACCGACACAGCGCAGCGTGTAGAAAAGAGAGAGAGAGTGCGTGAGAGAGAGAGAGAGAGAGAGAGAGAGAGAGAGAGAGAGAGAGAGAAAGGACAGACAGACAGACAGACGGATGGAAGCCATGAAGTGTCACTCAGCTTTGCATCCACAATCGATCAGCTCGCCCACTCTCCTAACTTCAAGACGGAGCGAGAGACAGAGGCAGCGGCACACTTCAACTGCCCGCATCAATCAGCCTGGCGGGGCCGGGCACCGGCCCTGTATTGTAATAGCCTTGTTTCGAGGGCTGGAGAAGAGAGCCAGGAGAGCCAGATTTACTGCGCCTCTCACGCCGGACCGCTCCGCCGCCTCGCCACCGGGCCGCCAGGCTCACCGACCGATGCCCCGACGGAGGGTTTGTTTGCGTCTGCGTCGCCTCTCCTTATTTCAAAAATGAAAATGAGTCCCCCGGCTGGCCTTCCCATTATCCATTATGTCACGTCTGATAGGGGGGGTGGGTATCAGGTCTGGCAGAGATGGTCTGTGTGTGTGTGTGTGAGAGAGAGTGTGTGTGTGTGTGTGTGTGTATGTGTGTGTGTCTGTCCGTCTGTCTGTCTGTGTGCGCATACACATACGTCTGAATGTATGTGTCTGTGTGTCTGTCTTTGTGCTTTTGAGTGTGTGTGTGTGTGTGTAGCAGGCCAAGACAACAGGGGGTGGGGGGTGTGGGGGGGTTCAAATAATTTTCTTGTGTTTTCTGAGGGTCTTTTTTTTAGATGAGTGGCAAGCAGAGGCACATATGAGCCGTTTCTCTCCTGTGTGACTGACAGGTCTGACTGCTAAAAACAAAAACAGAGCATCATCAAAACAATGCCTTTTCTGGGGTGTATGTGTGTGTGTGTGTGTGTGTGTGTGTGTGTGTGTGTGAGGGTTTAAAGCAACTTTATTGAAAGAGTGATGCTGAATGGGGGAAAGGGAAACTCATGCCAATTGTGCTACTTACCATTCAGTTAAAAATTTCTAGTCTTTCCTGCTTTGTAATCATGCATGTGCAAAAATGACAGCCTTTATAAAATAGTTTAAAAATATTTTACTTCTCTGATTGTGATTGCAATTGAAATGGCAGTGTTTAATAAACTTCAAGAATATATTTTTCTCCAAATATCACACCAAATTTTTCAGTTCTGTTCAGACAGCTTTATTGATCACAAGAAGAGCAACTGATTTCTAGCTTACCCAGTGCATACAAACTTCCAAATCACAGGCAAGATGTTTGTTGCCAGAGAAACAAAGATCAACAGGTCATCAAAACAACACACTGCAGAAGGCCACAGCATGGAAAGAATTAGATAGAATAAGTCCATAAACTAAATTAAAATAAATTAGAATGAGTCACAACCATCCTTTGCAGCACAAAAAAAAATCCTGTGGGAGAAAACCATATCTTGCAAAATCTCTTTTAAAAAGTCTTGTTGTCAAATGAAATATATTCTGCATGTCAAAAGACGGTGCACATTTGGCAACCTACAGCACATTTCCAATAGGTCCTACTCTACAGACACCACCCTACCCACTTGAAATCTGTTCCACAGATTTGCTGATATTATTGCATGACCCCACGCACCATATGGTGGCAATCCAAACAAAAACACTGCCTTTTTTGATGAAGCAGAGAATTAACCCAGAAGGCGTGTGTGTGTGTGTGTGTGTATGTGAATGTGTGTGTTGGCATGTGTGTGGTGCGTGTTTATGTTGTGTGGTGGGCAGTATGTGTGTATGTACTGTACTGTACATGCGCTGTATGTGTGTATGTGTGTGTGACAGGGAAAGAGCATGACATACCACTAGAGAGAGATAGAGAGGAAGAGATAAAGAGAGAGAAAGAGAGGGAATGAAAGAGAGAGAGTTGCAATCCAATAGATGAAGAATATATTAACCCCAAAAGATGGAGCACGAGAGATTGTGCGCAACAGAGAGAGAGAGAGAGTTTTACAGAAAAAAGAGAGCGAGAAATCCAATCCTGTTGCTCTAACCACCAATGGAGTTCAAGACGAGGCTCAATCAAGGCAGCCAACGGATGCATCGCTGCGGTGGCTTGTGCAACCTCCTGCTCTCACGGCACAGCCGGCTTTATTTTGATGGGGGTGGCGGAGGGGGGTTGGAGGACACTAGGACACGGGAGAAGGGAGGCAGAGAGAGAGAGAGAGAGAGAGAGAGAGAGAGAGAGAGAGAGAGAGAGAGAGAGAGAGAGTACCAAGCACACATCAACAGCTGTCAGCACCTTTAGCGCCTCCACTGCCAGGGCTAGGCTAGGAAAGGAGAAAGGCCAACAGCTGCTCACAAAGGGGATTAGACACTCTTTGCTACTGCTGTGCAGCAGACTTCAAGCCCACCATGCTAGGACTAGAGCTGTTCCTCACTGCTGCCACACACACACACACACAAACACACACAGCACATGCACACACATACACACACACGTACACACAGTAAATGCACACACACTCACACACATACTGCTCACCACACACAGCACATGCATAGGCACACGCATACACACACACACACACACAAACACACACAGCACACGCACCCAGCACACACACACACTCCACTTACATCCTGCTCTTGTAGGGTCCACAGGCCCTCGATTAGATTTACCGGCAGCAAAAGCCACTTTCTGGTTGCCCAAGACCACCAGATAAATTCATTCAAAGCCTCCTCTCACGAATGGTCTGTGTTTGAAGTAGGTTTTTCCTTTCACGTTTTCCTCCACAAACAGTAAATTGATAAAGGCACCTCGATTTCTCTCATCTGTCTCTGGAGAACAAAGGCTAAGAGATTCACCGAGGATAAGGACTGTGTCTCTGGCCATCTCTCAGGATGGATAAATTACACAGTGACCACAGAAACACTGCCAACACCATGCCTGTCACCACCCTCCCCTCTGAACTAACACAAATCAATTGAACACACTTAAGTTAACTGCAGCCACTGAGGATTGTCATCTTTGCGAAACAAGACCATGCTGGTACGTGCCCATTGACCAGGAAGAAAACAACATGGTTCCAAAAAAAAAAACCTCTGGGCAATCAATCAAGAGTTCACTGAGATACAGGGAACAATTTATCAAGAGAATTTACCGGTAGGTCAGTGCATAAGATGTTTTCATCAAATGTTTGCTCTGCAGTGGGGACACCGCTTGAGGTGCTTGAGACTAGATCTCTGTTCCTATATGACTGCTGTTCTCAAGCGACTCCCGCTTCGCTGTGCCTCTGAAGTGCCACTTATGTTCATTCTCACCGCTGAATTTATTGGTACAATTAAACCCTGTAATATACAAGTCGACTCAATCCAGCTCATCTTCAAAATCAAGGCCATAACTTTCTTCTGTTGCTTATTTCCTCTATTATGTCTGATATAAAAACATCATTTTCGGGAATTATTTATACTCCCTAATGGAGTTGCATTTTCCCCCCAGTCTATCAGCGGGCTGATACTGCAGCCTGAAATGTATTGTGTTATCACAGCCACCTTGGCCCCCGGAGAGACATCCTCAGAGCCTTCAGGCAGCAGTTAGCTGTGGTTATCGCCTCCTGTTGGCACAAATCCATCAAATATCTATTTGCATAAATATCATTAGCCTCTCAAGATAGCAGACGCTTGCCACCAAGCGTGCTTTTCCTTCTCCTACCGATGAGAATTCTGTCCCAAAATTACATCTGTCCAACGGACCAGATTTGGAGATTAGTTGCACAGTAAACGCCACGCCACTCCGTTCCATTCGGTATCGATGTGCTCGCTCACGATCCTTACGAGAGGGATATCTGCCGGCATTCCTGGAGGTGCTTGCCATCTCTGGTCTATCCGTGGCTTAATCACAGAGCATTATGTGGAGTACTGTACTGTGTGATGTGCCATTAAATGCAGATTGAAAATCAGCACAGTAGATGTGCCGTGATACTAATGAGGGGAGGGAAGTGCAATCAGTTCTGATTAACCTGAACCCCAGCCTTCTGACCATCAGTGTGTCGATTGAGGGAGAAGGTCAAAGCGCCTGATGTCTGACGAAACCTACAATACAGTCCTGTAGACACAAGTATCTTGTGGTGTCAGATGGTTTAACATCACGTTGCTTCACTCTGGCTTGTTCCGTGTTGTGTCTGTATGGGTGCGCTTGCGAGATACCAAAAGGTGACGGAGCACAGTCTTACCCAAAGTGACAGGCAGAACGGTGACTTTGCCACCTGCCCACGTGTGAGTAAGTCTCCGGCAATTTGTTGTGACTTATCAAGTCTGCCTCTCTTGTTTCCGGTGTGTAGACAGGTGTGCGGGTGTGTGTGTGTGTGAGAGAGTGTGTGTATGTGTGTTTGTGTTTGTGTTTGTGTCTGGGTGTATGGCTGTGTTTGTGAATGCGTTTGGAGTGCATGTCCTCCTTGATCTGAAGGCTCTGCTCCACTGCCTTTGATAGATTTCCAGAGGGAGGTCAGACACTGTCACCATGGCAGTCTCCTTCATGCTTGCATCATGGATGAGACATACGTCGCTGCTGTCATTCTGAATGATGGACCCATAGCCAAGTCTGACCCTGCGATCGATAAATTGTGGAGCGACTCTTTGACTGAACCAATGCCATGTGAGCCAGAAGAATGCAGGATAATACCCCTTTGTGCTTTGTGACAAGTTAAATAAAAAGGAAAACAATTGATGAAAGGTTAGTAGATTCTCAGTGGATTTCTCAAATCTACCTTAAGTGTTCTCGGGTTTAGTTGAATCTCAGGGTCGTATGTTTTGGGGTTACATTTTACGGTGGCATGGCTGAAGAATGAATGCGCTAGCCAGCTGTGTCAGATCACTTTTGACACAAAAATCTTCTATGCATTTCCCATGGAGATTAAGCCAGAGTGGCATTCGCATTTGGATTTTTCCTAATCTCCTGTCATCTGAGGATTACGCATGTTTCATCATAGGGCTGGATATGGTTGAAGGTATGGTCGAGCACCTTGCCAGGGTGGGGGTCTGAGGAGGACGGGAGGAGGGGGGGAGTTGTTGGGTAACTGGGGAAACTGTCTGAATGAAGGCATGATGAAAATGCATAAGCATACCTCTGAAACAGAAACAGTGGGAGCTTCATTTGTGACCAAATGAACACAAACACAGAGACACTCAGCCCCCCCCCCCCTTCCTCTCCCCCTCATTGGCACGCACACACACACACACACACACACACACAGGCAGCATCGCGCCTAGGGCCCACACTTTGGTGCCACTCTAGACCCTGGCTGCCTGAATGTCTACACTCGCACTTCCCTCCATGCTGCAGCAGACTCAGACAGATCATCAAGCCCTCAATCAGCTCCAAAGTGAGGGTGTGTGCACTCATTTTTCACTTTAATGAGGCTTTCATAAGTCTGCCCATGTTGATAGGGCATAGGAAGCCTCCATGCCCCCATGATAATGCAGAAAACATTAGCAGCCAGCTGGACATCTCTCCCCTCTAATGGGCACGGAAGGCAATGGCCAAGATAGCTATAGGTGGAAGGTTGGTGGGGTGGGGGTGGGGGTGGGGCAATGAAGGCTAAAGGAATACACGCTTTATGGGCATCATATTACGGTATGAGAGAGAGAGAGAGAGTGAGAGAAAGACAGTGAGAGAAAGACAGTGTGTGTGTGCGGTGTGCATGTGTGTGCATCTCTGTGTGCGTTTGTGTGTGTGTGAGACAGAGAGAGAGAGCAAGGGATGAGAGAGAGAGAGAGAGAGAGAGAGAGAGAGCAAGGGATGTGATTATTAGAAATTCTGTAGTCATGTCTTTGTACCAAGCAATCTATGGCTTCTCTTATCACAAAGGCAGTTGTCTCTTTGGGAATTCATTCCTTGATTGTACAGTTCTCTTAACACAGGGTGCATGTTAATTTTACAAGTTGTAGTCGTGAGTCAGGTAACCTGCCCTCAGAATGTGAAACAGTAACTGTGAAGCAGTGACTATATACCCGCCACAAGATACAGACAAGCAGGGTTTGATTAACAAACAATATGGCATACCATATCTCTGGCCAAACAGCACTGTACTTCTTCTTTGTTTTCAGTATATCTCTCCTCTAAGATCTCCTTATCAATCAGAACGGCCCTTTACTTTACCAGTCAAAAGATCCCATCAATCCTCATGCGGAGGTAATAGACATTCTTATCTGAGTGGGAAACACGTCTCTCCTTATGACACTTCGTTCATCTAATACACTGAGCGAAGTATTGATCTTGGGAACCATAAAATGTGATGTGATGAATTCTTATTGTGGGCGGGTTATTTGTGTCAGGGCCATGGTGGTTTAATCGATAATGGGTCGTCAGGTTTAACTGAAAAGGCTTTGTGATTTTTTTTTTTTATCTCACTTTGTAACATTTGTAAATAATCAGTTTTTGCAGCTAATTGTATTTGAATAGAAATTTTACACGCCTTTTAACTTCTGGGCTAGTTGTTTAAAAACCGTGTTAAACAATGCACAATGTTTCTGCATTTGTAGGCTATGTTTTGTTTTAACACTGCAGTTATTTTTATGGGATACTCAGATGCTGTACGATGGCATTGAAACCACAGAATGGCAAAGAACAGGCATCTGCTGGCTGAGCGAGTGGACTAAAGGGAGACGAGGAAGGAGAGTAAGAGAGCGCGCGCGCGTAACGGTGGTGGTGGTGGTGATATTGGTACAGGCGAGTGTGGATCCACACCTTTCCGCGGGTAGCGCGCTGCGTGCGCACTTTAATTAGATGAGGGACACATGTGTAGTTATCGGGAGAGCGGCATTCTTACCATGTCTCAGGAGGCTTAACTTCAGTCGCTCAATTTTCAGCGAAGGTAGGAGAGTTTCGTCGTCTCCGGTGTTTTGCCCATCACTTACTTGCGCCGTGTTTCTTTGGTGAGCAGCATCGTCTACCTGCTGCTTTCATGAACTTGGGCCGGTCGTCGGAACGAGTCTTTCGAATCACGGACGATGAAGACCACCAGGAAATGTCGTGCCTTGCTGTCCGTGACTTTGAATCTTGTAGCCCTTTTCTTCTCCACCACGGCATTTATCACCACGTACTGGTGTGAGGGCACACAGAGAGTCCCCAAACCCAATTGCAGCAAAGAAAGGCGGCATAACTGCATTGACTACGGGGTAAATGAGACTGACCAAAGCAAAGTGCATTACAGCTGGGAAACAGGAGACGACAGGTTCCTCTTCAGATATTTTCACACGGGAATCTGGTACTCCTGCGAGGAAAACATTCACGGGGCAGGTGAGACATCCGCATCCATTAGCCTAAATACCCATTAACCTACCTATGTGGATACCCGTGAGCTCCATCTGCAGAAGATGTGGTTCAGCACTGTTAATTGCATTCTTAATTCACTTGTTACTGAATTCAGTTTTTTATACAGATAACTACGGAGGAACGGTCCCAGTTTTTTAAACAGATAGGCTACTCAACACTCCTGCAAAAATCAGATTTCTTTTTTATTTTATTAAAATAATAGACATGGTTTGAATGAAGTGTTAATTCAGAGAGACAGAGCAACTTAAGGAAATGCAATTCCTATTAGTAGGCTGTGTCGTGAGTAGTGAAGTGAGTATCTTTAGGCCAATTTAAGAGGAATTCGCAAAGGATATGGAAATATCTAATAATGTAATGCTTAATATTGTCCACTTGGTCTATAAGACGTTATTAAAGTAGGCTATAATGGAAATATTTGCTTCATTGGCTCACATACTGTAAGACAAAAATCTTCCATTAGGTAAAATTCTAAAATATAGAAATATTTCATCAGATCTATGGCAGGTGGCAGTCAATTTGTAGGGTAATGTTCGTGTTCCCCAGTGCAGTTTTTGGAAGAGTGTTCCTTTTTTCTGGACTCCAGTCACAGTGAAACTGGATGGGTTGGCTCACTGTTTAGGACAGGTGGCATCTATTTACTAGTAAAGTTGCTGTTATGAGAGAGTAGGTTAGAAGATGTTTACACGGCCAATCTGCTCACTTTTCGCAGTGCCATCCTCAGGGCCGGGGAGAACAGGTGGTAGCGCATTGGTAACAGAAAGCCTGTTCAAAGTAAGCTTTTAGTCTGTATTGCTAAGCCCCCCCCCCCCCCCCCCCCATTTACTGCTATCCCAATGTTTTTCACGACGATGTTAAACATACCCTGGAACTTCGCGATATCCAAATATCAAGTGATGAAATACTGTGAAGGTTGTAGCCTACAGCCTTTTCTGAATTCATTAAATGGTCATACAGTAGATTATGCATTGAATCATCTAAGTCCAAGTCTCTGCTGAATCCATTCGGTCACCAGGGCTCTGAATATGTAGTAGTTCATCACTTTTAAATTAGTGTGGAAATGCTCCATGTGTATAATAATGATGGAAAGCTTTATTACGTGATTTAGTTGTATTACAAGAAATCCACGCTAGAGGGCATTGTAGAGCATGATGTTGTAGGCTATGTGTGTGCGCCTATGTGTGGGAGGGAATGAGTTGTGTCTGCCCTTAATTGTTGTAAATGGCAAACTCATTTCATGTCTCAAGGCATACAGAAGATCAGATTTATTTACTCAATGCATTTTTATTCACTCAGTGCCTTGCGGCCTATGGTGACTTGGAAAACTGCTACACAAAATGCTTACTGAACAAGAACAGCAAGTCCTTAACAACAATAGCACAAGTTATTGAAATGTCAGTGTGTACTAGCAACAAGAGAACAATAAGATATAATGGAGGAACATAAAACGGGGATGAGGATAAAATAGGGTAGAAGTTTGCCGATGTGCCACCAACTAATTCCATTATGCAAAGTCCAACAGAATAGAGCAATTCCCCACCAAAGCTGCTGTGTTATTCATCTGTGTGCTGAAAGATTAATAGGTTGGGAGCTGAGGGAGGCTTTGTTTTCAGCCCTGGAAAAAAAAAAAAAAAAATAAAAATAAAAATAAAAAATATATAATGGCACCGCAAGGCATGAAGACCAGCAGAGACAACTCCAGTTGCTATATTAACTGAACATCATGCATGTTCAGTTATAAAAGTAGTTCTAAGTTTTTTAAGCGGAGACATTGTCATTACATAATGCACCTCACAAAACACCTTACAGTCCAGAAAAAGGTCCACCAGGCCCACTCACCTGCACTGGGGGAACAGAAGGAGTGTTGTTTTGGTTTTTGGAGGGAACAATGTTTGTTTCCAGCACCAAGCCAAACCTGAGAACATCTGACGCAGTTGATGACAAAATCTAATATGCCACACAGAGTCATTCAGGAGACGTACATTTGGGATTGTATAATGCTCTCATTGATTAAATATTACGGCACCCACAGATGGTGTGGCCCTAAGCTCACAAGATCCTAAATCCAATACCAACAATTCCACAGTAGCTTATTTTAGTTGTGTTTGTTCTGATCTGTCAGATTTTGAGCCCCATCCAACATTGTTTGGACTGTGTAATCCTGTTAAGATTACATTGGTGGCACATAACCCTTCTGAGTATGGCAATTTCAGTTGGGAGGAAGACACATATACACACACACACACACACACACACACACACAGAGATATGCATGATTGTGGCTGCTGTCATTTGTTTCTCATTATCTCTCTTTACGTATCTTTCTCGTTAAAATGCAGCTCAGACATACGGCGTGCCATCGGCCCCACTGTGCTTCCCTTAAATATTTCAGTGAGCTGTCATTTTCTTTTCCCCACTATGCTTCAAGAACAACACCTTGGAAAGGGAGGACGGAACAAGGCAATCTCACACGATGGTGTTCTTCTCTTGTGTGGCGCGTGATGAAAACTTATCACTACATGTACATGTATACTTGGCACAAACCAAAGGCTGCAGCCACCATAGCCAGGGTGTGTGACAGCTTTGTAGAGAAAGAGAGGACCGCATCTAAAGAAAAATGGCATCCAGCTGAGACTAGAGCTTCACGGCATCCACAGAAAGAGTAATTAGTGTTTTTGAGCCCTCTCTCACCCTTGCCAACTTTTTAAATGATCAAAAAAGGGATGGTAATAGCCACCAATCCATTCATATTCATTAGCGCGGCAATTAGCCCCTAACAACCCCAGATAGGAGATTAAATACACAAGGTCTCAATCAGAAGACAGAAATCTTTACTAATTAGAAAGTGCACGGTGCCTAAGGAAGTAAATCGCTGCAGGATAATTGTACCTTTCCATGTTATATATACTGACAGTCACTTCTCTCTCTCTCTCTCTCTCTCTCTCTCTTTCTCTCTCTCTCTCTCTCTCTCTCACACACACATACTCTTTCTCATTCGGTCTCTTTTTCTTTCTCTCTCCCTGTCTCTCCCTCTGTACCTCTCTCTTTCACTCTATATCCCGCTTTTTCTTCTTCTTCTTCTTCTCTCTCTCTCTCTCTCTCTCTCTCTTTCTCTCTCACTCTCTTTCACTCCTCTGTCATGTTATTTCAGCAGAACACCACTGTCAAGGAGAAACATTGGGTTTAATAGGGGTGTATTGAGCAAAAGAACAATGGCCTTGACTTTCTCTTGCCTTTCCGTTTGCATTGCTGAATATTGTTTGGCATTCCAGTCAAGCCAAACTAGGCTACTTGTTGTTACTACTCATAGAAAAGCTATGGCACCCGGCCTGTTGGAAAGGCCCAGACACAGACACAGAGACATACAATCTCTTTATTTGGCTTGTAAATCGTAGTGGGTGCAAACAGTTGTAAATTTGACAACAGACGGCCTCTGTAGACTGGCAAACAGGCTGCTGTACAGTATTCCTCTTTGATGAGGTGGAACTCTCGCTAGGCTGGAGGGGGGTATTGATGTGAAGAAGCTTTAAAAAAAAAAAAAAAAGGACCAAAAAAAAAAAAGAAGAAGCCGAAGAAGTGAAAAAGAAGGTGGAAGAAGACGGGATCTGTGCTATGGTGAAACCCTCTGAGGAGTTATCTGGGCTGTCGCACCCACTGATCTGTGGCAGTGTCTCACTAGTGCAGTCTGATCAAAGCGGGGCACGCTGCCAAAGACGGAGGGAGACACTGGAGATTTTTTAACATTCCCATGCACTTTAGCAGTGAATTATTCCCTTTGAGCTTCTGAGGCCATTACCTGTATAGCTTTTTACAAAGATTATCATTTAATTCCCTGCTCTTGATGTACGATACCTGGAAACACTCTGGCACAGGCAGTGATCAGGAGACTTTTCAGTTCTCTGGCAGGTGAGTCACTCAGAGAGAGAGAGAGAGAGAGAGAGAGAGAGAGAGAGAGAAAGGAGAGAGCAGGTCAATTCCATGGGAACATTCTGGTTCCAGAATAGAAGTAGGCTAAGCCAAACATCACTATACACTGCCAGGCTTTTCGAACAACAACAAAAAAAAACCTGTTGCAAGGTAATTAAATTGTAGGAGAAGAAGTGAGTTTAATTTGCTTAACACTGTTTGGAAATCGCTCGGTAAAATCTCTCTTGGTTGGCGCTTTAGCCCATTGCTACAGGCCTGTCCGGTTGTGTTTCACTGTACACTACTCTTAGGGCTTATAGTGACACTTATGGTGAAGGAGTTTTCGATTATGCAATCAAACGAAGCTTTTAGTGAGCACACAGCTGAACACCCCATATTAGCCTTTGGGAATTAATGAAGAGTTGAAACAGGGAGGAGAAACTCCAGTGAGACAAATGATTTGATGGAAGAAGATCATTTTGTCTTTGGAGCATGGGAGTCACTCCATGGTGTTTTTTGCTCTCAACGTAACCTTCCAGGCAGCGCAGCCTGCAAGGCACTACCCTAACCCTAACCCTAACCCTAACCCTAGATTGGACGTTTTGCCCTAAACAGTGCCTTCCAGGCAGCGAATGCACCGTTTAGGGCAAAAAAGACCAATGGGCATGGTGCAGTTTAGCAGCGGCTATCTGACTCGGTTGACTGTGCACAGTCACACAGCACACGCTGCTGACACCCTTTGCTTTATTTACTACAAGCCTTTGTCCTAAAAGCACAATATAGTGTGGCCTCTTCACTATTGCCTGCACCTTATCTTGTATGTGTGTATGTAACCGAGGTCATCCACGCTGGTTCGGCCCTGCACACGCCCGGACTCGAACCCGCGACCTCACAACAACACAGCAACTCAGATCGGGAGACGAACACCCTAGCCACTCGACTGAAAAGCTCAGGCTCTCAGTCAAGCGACTGAGGGCGTTCTTGAAGCGTCGGGAGTGAAGCTTTACTAACGTTCCACACGCCGAGCTGTGCTAGCTGGCATCCGTTACATGTATTTGTGTGAATGCGTATGTGTGTGTGTATGTGTTTGCATGTGTTTGTGTGTGTGTGTGTGTGTGTGTGTGTATGTGTCAGTGTGCCTTTTTTTTGGTATTATTGTGTATGATTGAGAGCAGAATCTATTGAACCACAAAGCATGCATTGCAAACTGCTTATTGTACAGTACAGCCTTGAAACCCAACAAAAGAAGTGCAGTGTGCTGAGGCTTGTAAAAGGGAGTCTCTGCGTTTTGCCACTTTGTTACTTTAAATGAACCAGAAAGCATTACAGTATCACTTGAAACTGAGATGAACTCCATATCGGTTCAGATTAAGCACTTCAGATTTCCGTCATCACATAAACTAAGTTTACGGGCCTCACATCCTCCTATTTTGGTTTATCACACAGACTGAACCCATGTTTCAGTTGATTGCACATTTTTTCCTGGAACCTCTCCAAGTTCGAGTTTCCTGGCAGTGGGGCAAAAACTTGTGATTTGTGATTTTGTGTGTTGTACTGGTGTGTGCAGACGTGCTAACGCTGTCGCCTTGTGTCTTCCCAGGTGAGAAATGCCGGAGCTTTATCGATTTGGCCCCGGCTTCAGAGAGAGGTGAGTAATGTTTGCCATTAGCCTTGTGATCTGACATGTTGACTGCATGTGCTAGCACTGCACAATAGATCTATTATCTACATGTTGCCAGCAATCATTAAGATGGCTTTCTGTAATTGTGTGTTGGCATTTGTATATGTCAAAATTTCGTGTTTGTGATGGTGTCTCCTTGGTCATTTTTATCTGTCGTCATTTGTGTCATCATGAAAATATATAGGCTATTTTTAGATATTTCTATGTGCTGAATGGGAAATTAAGTAATTGTATAAACTACTACAGCTTATTTGGTGTGTGTTATTGTATTTTATTGCCTATAACATTACGGAATATTGTCATGTTAAAAAAAGTAACTAAATCCTTTTATGCCTGACTCTTAATTACTGCATTTCCTCTTGTAAATCTTCTTTTTATTCAAGTCTCCTAATTTTAATGAGGAGGACTGTCTTCACCCCATACCAATACCTCCTTAGAAAGAGCCAACAGGAATCTTGCTCCCCAGCTTTAAACATGTCTGTGACTCCTGAATGTGCAGTATTACTGCAGACAAATGGGATATGAATATTTAGGAGTCAGGGGGGCAAATCATATTGGAAACCATATTGCAAATCTAATCTCTCTGCCTCCAGAGCTCATTTTGAAAATTGTGCATTTGTAAGTTATGCATTTGTTATTGTCTGTCAAGTTGCCCTGCACACCTTCAAAGTAACAGCCTTGCCCATCTTAGGCTTTTTTTCACCAACAGAGAAGTGGCTCAGATTATCCATATGTGGAGCTGTTCTGAAAGCCTTTCAACCGAAAATTAATTGATTCGAACCCAAAACAAAAAGTTATGATTGGTTTGAACGTTAATGAATGTTGCATCCCCATCTGCTATCAACCAGACTGGTTTCCTAGGTAGAACTCAGGTTAACACAATTCTGTTGGGCAAAAAACAAATGCACCTGAGCAGTCTGGTGTCATGAGTCATTTAGTCCTGCTTGTGTACTACACGCCAGAATGACTCAAACACGACAAGAGAATTGGCTAAGATATATTCAGTCATATTACATCACACCGCTGCCTGTTCAACTTCTCATAAATCAGCAATAAATGAGGTTTACGGGAAATCCAATGTGATTCCTCGTCTCATACCGTTTTTCCCTCCGAGGCCGCATTGGTGAAAATCTCCTCTACAGTTACTGTGCATCTCAAACTGACAGCTCCCAACCCAGAACTGACCACAATTCTAAAAGATCTTGGATATGTCAGAGAGAGAGAGAGAGAGAAAGAGAGAGAGAGAGAGAGTGAGCGAGCACATTTTCTCTCTGCAAAAAAGACTGCTGCACCTTGAAACCAGGTTATGCTTTTTAGCAGGTTGTAACGGGTCAGGTCTATTATTTTTTTTCCTTCTCGACGGCATCCCAGTGCTCTTGAACTCGTGAAGATGAGCACTTCAAACGTCCTGCAATTCTTCTCGCACCGTCTTGTCTTAGCTCACAGCTTTTATCACTGTCTAATGCATAGTGTTATGCACCGTATATTCAGTCTCTAATCTAAAGTTTCAAAAGACTGCTTCAGAAAGTGGCGAACAGAAGGAAAACTGACAGGCTTGGGGAGACTTTGATGAATGCAGATCAAAGTTAATGGTATTGTAAATAGACTTGTATATTTTGCTTTTTTGATGAGAAGTTTTTATGAAACATGTGGAGCATTTTTTTCTGGGTTATCTAGTCCTTTAGGATCAAACCCCTTTTCACTTTGAGATAAACAACAGATTGTATTGTTCCCAGATCCTCAATACACCAAAGTGAATGTGTGCATTGTTTTGTTGATGCGCGAGAGCCTGCTTTTAGTACATTTATACAGGTGTTGCTGTCTACTCGTGTCATTTCTGACCGACACTAATGAGTCACTTAAGCATATTTTTTTACATCTGTGGTGGCCCTTGAGTGTGTGTGTGTGTGTGTGTGTGTGTGTTTGTCTGACTGTGTGTGTGTGTGTGTATGTATGTGTGTGTCTCAAATGGTGCAATATTTCATGTTGCATCTGTCAGTCAAAGCATACCTGTATACTCACGAGACTTCTTGAACTTAGATGTCTTGCACTGCATTGTGTGTGTATATTTTTTTGTTGTTATTGATGTTGTTTACTCATTCATGAGACATCACAAGAGACTCTCTTACGATCACCAAGCTCATGCTAATGTTGATGCGGTGCTTCTCTGGGCCTTTTTCATCTGCCCACATCTAGGTGGATTTAATCTCTTGGCGCCTCCTCTCTTCATTAGTGCTTTTTTCCCTTCCCACTGCCACCTTCCCCTTGAGTTGTGCTGAACATTCTTCATAGAGTAGTATACTGTACTAGAGAGGCTGTTGAACTATGCTGAGCATAATTCATAGAGAAGTCTACTAGAGAGGCCGCTGAACTACAGTATGCTGAACATTCCTCATAGAGTAGTCTACTCGAGAGGCTGTTGAACTATGCTGAACATTCTTCATAGAGTAGTATACTATACTAGAGGGGCTGTTGAACTATGCTGAACATTCTTCATAGAGTAGTATACTATACTAGAGGGGCTGTTGAACTATGCTGAACATACCTCATAGAGTAGTATACTATACTAGAGGGGCTGTTGAACTATGCTGAACATACTTCATAGAGTGGTCTACTACAGAGGCAGTTGAACTATGCTGAACATACTTCATGAAGTAGTCTACTACAGAATCTGTTGAACTACAGTATGCTGAACATTCCTCATAGAGTAGTCTACTAGAGAGGCTGTTCAGGAGCTGTTTCCCAAAACAATATGAAAGCATCCTTTTATTGCTCCAGGTTCAGCTCTGTCAAACGCCTGTCCGCTTCCTAATGATGAAAAGTGGAGATGAGCTGCTGTATTCTCACTCTTGCAGAGCATATGAAGAGGTCTGTCAAGGAGAGTTACAGCACAGTGTGTGTGTGTGTGTGTGTGTGTGTGTGTGTGTGTATTTGTATGCGTGCATTTGTGTGTGTTCTTGCATGTGGGTGAGCATGCGTCTGTGTGTGTGTGTGTGTGTGTTTGTATGTCTGCAATTGTGTGTGTGTGTGTGTGTGTGTGTTATGCATGCCGATTGTTCTGCAGGCGTCCTTTGGCTGTCGGTGGTGTCTGAAGTACTATACATCATGCTGCTGGTGGTTGGCTTTAGCCTAATGTGCCTGGAGCTCCTGCACTCCAGCAACGTGATCGATGGACTCAAGCTCAACGCCTTTGCTGCCGTCTTTACCGTTCTCTCAGGTACGGGCCGTTTGGCACTAAACATTATACCCTCTCGGAAACAAGTGTTAGGACATTTGTTAGGCCTTATCCAAGCCATGTGTATTTTTTTTTACCCGTTTTGTTGTTGGGAGGACACTGTTTATGTTCTGGTTATGTGAGCAAATTGGCATGCTGTAGAAAGTGAAACTTTGAAATATTTTTTGACTGTGGGCGGGGGACTATTTTTGTTGTGGGAAGGCTACTTCCTCACCAAATTAAGATTATACACAGTAGACATCAATATGAGGCCATATGTTTATGTCTGTTTGTTGTACAAAATCTCAGTCATTTTATTCTAGATTTATCAGAGGGAAAAGGAACTATACAGAATGTTAGAAAATTCACAATGTGAAATACTGTAAAATAGTGAGTAAGCAGCCAATATATTGTCAATATTTTCAGTAAATCCCAGTTGTAGTAACCGAGTGGTGAAAATACACATAGACAGGGAAACCGTTTTGCACATTTACTGGGCTTCACTTAAGGCAGCATAACAAAACACACGTGAAATATCCCAGGTGTTACACTCTTAAAACAAGGGGAAACTTTGCATACAACTTAAGTTCCTAGGGCCAACAGCCTACTTAACTTGGCTGCTCATATTCACTATACAACACTAGTGAAGTAAATTAAAATAATATTCCTAACAATAAGTTAATTTCCATGTCACCTCTTTCAGAAATATTTACAATCCAAATCCGATATTTTATTTTAACAGTACTTCTTGCTTTAACTCTCATCCAGAATGATACGATGTGATCTCTGAACAGAGTCACCTGTACTGTATTGTGTAAGTGAGAGCAGTCTCTTGAGTGCACAGTGTCCCCCCAACCCCCACCCAATCCCACCAGTCAGCCCTCTCACCCCCCCCCCCCCCTTCTCTCCCCAAGTGGCATCCCCTCTGGATAAACCGCTGCTGTCAGTATGCCAGGCCAGCAGCTGCTGCCTCCTGTATAGAGATGATTTGATTCCTGTGCCAGTCCCCCGTGCCTTCCTCCCCCTCCTCCTTCTCCTCCTCCTCCTGTGCCAGGGGCCCTAATGCCCAGTAAGAGCTGGAAGAAGTGCCAGGGCTGGTGCCACTACTTGGAGCGGTCTGATGAAATCTGGGCACGGTGGCCTTTGATGTGGGGCGCAGGAGAGAGCGGGCATGATCAGATTCAGACCCAAGGAGGTGCAGGCAGATGCGCCTCAGTGGATTAACTGATTCAGAGACTTCTCCTTTAAAGGCGTGGCAGATTTTTTTAAAAATTTGTTTCCAATTTGTTACTCCATAAATAGTGAGAAATGTACAGGGAGATTTCTCAGTCGTTTGGTGTTTAAATTAATTGATTAATTCACAGGTTTGAAATTTGCCTCACCCATCTCATGGCAAGGTAAAGTTTGGGAAAGACAGGGGTATTCAATCTTGTTTTCTAATAAGCTCTGAAAACCTAAATAAATATGAGATAGGTGGGAGCAGATTTGGACAGGTGAAAAATAAGGTTTTCCAGGTTCAATTTAATCGTTCAGTCAGTGAGAGCTGCTCTTGTACAGCATAATTTTGGAGAATTGGACACTTCTTCCTCACCAAGTCAAGCTTGGATGGCTGGCTTTCATCTAATCTTGGCTTCATTGCATTACTGGTTAATTTATTTGAAAACATTTACATAGTCAAAGTCACCTCGTTGCATGGATGCAAGCACACACACAAGGAGACATACACACACACACACACACACACACTTTGCAGCCGTTAATTAAAAAGGGGAAAACAGGCTAGAAACATACATGTGTTGATTTATCACTAATAATGGCTCAGCAAATCAGTGAACTGGTTTCACAGCAAACCATTCATCTAATCATATTATCATAAATCAGAGTCACTGTATGACTTACATCATTTTTCTTAAAATGTACAGTATGCCTTCATGTATATTCATACAGGTACACACACACACACACACACACACACACACACACACACACACACACACACACACACACACAAATATAGATACGTAAATGTTATGCACAGTGGGTCTGTTATGTATTTGTGTCATAATCTTGAGATGCTTATACTTTTAAGAGTTTTGTCTGTAATTCAAGTACTGTCTTATTGACAAATAACATTGCTATAATTTAATTGAATTTAACTGAATATTACACTGCATGTGTGTGTGTGTGTGTGTGTGTGTGTGTGTGTGTGTATGTGTGTCTTTTCCACAGGACTCTTGGGTATGGTGGCCCACATGATGTACACACAAGTGTTTCAGATCACGGTGAGCCTCGGCCCAGAGGATTGGCGGCCGCACACGTGGGACTATGGATGGTCTTTTTGGTCAGTACTATCACCATTGCCCTGCCAACACTGCGGCACTGATGATTTTTACACTTTCCTACATTTTCCCACATGACTCCTTCAGATGCATGCAGCTCTCTCACTCAAGAGAGTTTGATTCGCATGCAACTCTCGCTTCCAGAGAGTTTGATTGGCTGTTCCCACAGGGCTTCAGTTTTAACATTCTATATGGCTGTTTGGTGGGAGATAAATTTAGGGGAATCAATTTGGGAACAACCAAGAATGTTCAGGCATTGTTTGTGGTCTTTACCATTGAAAAGGAACCCTAGGAAGAATCTCTGGGGCATCAGCCTCGGACTAATGGGGATCCAATAATAAACGAATAAACAAATTTACTACAAAACATTTACTGTACTGAGAGACATCTCTACTGCTGCTCAACCACATGGACCTGTTTACTCATCAGCATCCTCAGGACATCAGAGAGTTTGGGCCTTTACATGGTGTCCATGTGTAAAAGGGGCCATCTGGTCGCTAGTACAGCAATACGCTATGTTGGTGCCAATGCATTGGTACAGTAGACCTTCATGCTGATGCATGATTCTCTAAGAGAATCAGTGTAGCATACTTCTTGAATTTCTATTTAGACAATCTTAATATCTAAGGATCTGAAACGTTGTGGGCTTGTAGCAGTAGTAGTCTACAAGGCTACTTGTTGTTGGGAAAATAAAAAATAGCTAGTTTTGGTGAAGTTTTATTTACTTTCTGACATTTAGGCTCAGATGCCAGCACTCTTCCACTGACGTTGCTGTCAGCTGAAAAGGTTATACAGATAGATAGCATCACCGCTTGTCAGGGATCTTAACAATATTATTACCAACAAGGCACAAGCGGGTATCACTTTAGCACCGGTATTCAATATCCATCCCTACTGAAGAGCACCTTCAGTTAATTTTCCCTAAGCATAGTCAGTCTTTGTCGAATTGCTTGAGCAAGGATGTATTTGGTAGTGCTTTGGACCATTACCTTAAAAGAATTATCCGGAGTCAATCAACATGTAGCCCTGTTGTTTCACATTGCTAAGCGCTATCGATAGGTACAGTATGAGAACGACAGATTTTCTTGCACGGTAGACCGAATAGCAAAACAGCAGCCAGAACTAACTGATTAGGGCATGTCTGTTTCATTTTCATATGCCCTAATCTGTTAGCGGTAGAGGCCAGTTTTCGTTTTACCTACTGCTGTCGTTCTGATACCTACCTGATACCTATCGTTCTGATGCCTCAGACAACAGGGCTTTGGTTTGATTCACTCCAAATAACTCCTTTAAGGCCAGGATTGACTAACTAGCTACAAATCTCAAGTTCCACTTCTCCAGAATTTTAGCCCCAGATTCCTCGTCTGCTTTTGTGCGGTTTGACTCGATGAACACACAACTAGCCCTCCTCCTCCTCTCTTACTCCTCACCAGCTGTTTTCTTCTTCAGCTGGCAGTATATGGGGGGTGTGTGCACACACATGGGTCTTGCTGGACTCCTGCTGTGCTTTCATATTACACAGTGCAGTCACTCCTTTGAAAGCGACTCTGAAAAGGAGTTTCAGGACCCTGGTCAGAGACCAAGATCTGTAAATGAATCTTTCAGAATTCTTGATGGATGGATGGAAGTTCTACTCAGAATGTTCACCACGGTACAGATGGAGGGTGGTTGCTGAAAGGTGCTTCAGTATTTGCTGCGGGGGATATCAGCAGGGAGTGGAGCTCTACCTGAGAGTGCTTTTCTAAAAGCTTAGGCAGTCCAGTCTTTGTAATGTTAAAAAGGTGCTGATCACAGGAGCTCAGCCCAGAGAGCCCTTGTGTCCGATCGAAGCAGGACAGAGTGTATTCACAGAGACACACTCATTGAGCACTCTCCCTCTGTCTCTCTTTTTCTTTCTTTCTCTCTCTCTCTCTTACGCTGTCTCTCTCACTCTATCGTTCTCTTTCTCTTAGTACTAGAAACCGGCTGTAAACATCCCCCACCC
>JASCQY010000001.1:3587540-3598141 GCA_030264315.1 Sardinella tawilis
TGCTTTTGATCCAGGTATCTGTATGTGAACACATGGAACTAAGCATTTAAATATTTATACATATACATAATGATATAATTGGGAAAGAGGCTTTAAATCAAATTATATTTCTTGAATCGTTATTAGAAGCAGGTAAAAGGCAACTCCAACCAGTGTTGGAGCATGGTCATTGAATTAGACCCTAGGTGTTTGCCTAAAATCCATTCGTTTTGGTCACCCCTGTTATAGGCAGTGTTAAACTGCGGTTTATAAAAGCAGTCAAAACACAAATGTGGTCAATACACGTTTTTTTTTGTTACCATAAAACACTGACTAGCCATTCTGCCATTTATACACAGTGCAGCTTATATTTGGGAAATGACTGTGCATGATGGTATTGATAGGATAATGAAAAATAAGTGTTGGTGAAACAAAACTAATCTAGTTCATTAAACTGAATTATGTCATCCTACATTTATGTAATAAACTTGTAATAAAGTTGTTTAATGCTACACTACACATATCTTAAAGGAGTTATCCGGAGTGAATCAAACCAAAGCCCTGTTGTCTGAGGCTGCCAAGTGCTGTCGATAGCAGTAGGTACAACGTAGACCGAATTCGTGAACTGGCTGCTACCACTAACAGATTAGGACATATGAAAACGAAACAGACATGCCCTGATCAGTTAGCGTTGGCTGCCGTTTCACTATTCAGTCTACCGTGCATGAAAATCTGTCGTTCTCATACCAATCAATAGCACTTAGCAACGTGAAACAACAGGGCTACGTGTTGATTGACTCCGGATAATTCCCCTAACTCAGTCAAAGCATCAAGATTACACTATTGGGTTAACATGCCTTCAAAAGAGTGCAGGTCACTGTGCACTCGACTCGTGTAAATGCAGAGGGTAATGCGGTTCACCATCACAAAGACTTTTCTTTTTGGTCTCCAAAGTGAGTTAATGCCTGTGCCATTGTGTCTCCTGTGTTCTGTAGAGCATTGCAGGGATTGTTGAACAGTGGACATAACAGTGGCAAGTTGTATTCAGGCAGTTGACTGATGGAACCCATGCTGGCGAAGAATCAAGTCTGTCTTTGAATGTATTAGTTCTTTACTGTGTATGCACTTTTGCCCTTGTCATTTTTCATTTCGCCAAAAAAGAAAAGTTGTTTGAAAAAATCTCTTGTGGAGTGCTTATTTTGACAGTTCGGCAATATATATTTATAAATCCCTGGAAAACCCGTAAGGCCTCATATTTTATGGGGTAAGGAAACAATTTCCCATCAATTTTATAGTAGTTGCCTCAGATGAACAAAGGTATACATTTATATTTTTACCATTTTTATAGCACCCTTTGAGGACAATTGTATCAGGAGAGTATTTTTCCACCTTATCCTTGTTCAATTCATCTCTCTCTCCCTCTCTCTCTCCGTCCATGTCTCTCTCTCTCTCTCTCTCCTTCTCCCTCTCTCTCTTTCACCCTCTTTTCTTCTCTTTATTTCATGCCTGGAGCTCCAGTGCGTCCCCCTCACCGACGTGCTTGGGCTCTCACCTGAAGAGGCCTGTCAGTCACAGTGACAGATCGCCCACTGATCTCTGCTCTCAGCCACACAAAGCTGCAGAAACAGGCCCGCCGGTGCCCTTAGCCAGCCTGTCAGAGGGCCCGCTGGTTTACTCTGAGGGAGAGGGAATAACAGAGAGATGACTCCGAATAACAGCCAGCACACTGTGCAGTGTGGAAATAAGAATAAGTCCAGTGCATGTTAGACATCCATTCACCATTATGTGTGTGTGTGTGTGTGTGTGTGTGTGTTTCTCACCCTCAAGGTGTTTTATGCCATCATAAAAGCATGACACAGTCCCATTCATGCGTATTCCTATACAGTGTTTGATGGACTACCACAATACCTGTCTCTTTGAAGTGCGTCTATGATATAGAAGAAAGAGATCTGTCACCTATTGTATTTCAACCTTTTTCTCAGAGCGTTATCAGTCAAATGAAAAAAATAACCCACGACAACATTCACCAGTGTGCCATGTTCTGTGCAACATGTTTCCTGAAGACGGCATCATAAGGAGTTGCAGCTGCAGAGGTGCCTATGGATGTACTGTGTGTGTGTGTATGTGGTCCCCATTCAACTGCCAGCGATGGGAATGATTTCTTCTGAATGGAAGATTTACGAGATTCAAGCCTTAATTCAGACAGCATTTACTGGCAGCCATAAAGCTGCTTGTTTCTGCAAATGGTGGGAGCAGTTTTCAATCGGTGTTCAAAAGCAACCCCCCCCCCCCCCCCCCACCGTCACCACACACACACACACACACACACACACACTCACGAATCGCACAAGCACTTCAATTAAACCTGATTGATTTTTCAGTTCCCATCGAGAAGCTCGCACATGCACATTTGTGTGTTTTGGAGTGTGTACATTCACAGTGTATGCTTCATATGCCGCTGCACTATTATATGTTTTGGGAAGTGATACAATAATCTAACCTGAAAGCCTGCAGCTGTGTTTATAGGGCAGCATGTTTCATTCACCCTCTCTCAGACTCTCTCTCTCTCTCTCTCTCTCTCATGATGGATATGAGCTGTTTCATCAGCTCACATAACTTGCTTTATTGTCTCATCATCTTTTATTCTTTCCTCCAGTATCTGCATCCAAAGTGTTTCTGACATGCCAGAATGTTCAATATTGACTGTTACTATGTTATGTATTGTAGTATGTGTGTATATGTCATGTACTGGAGCTACAGTATACTGTTTATATAGCGTATAACAGACATGAAATACAACTCAAAAGGTGATCAAAACCATCATTCATGAAGTTCAATTAACTGACCCAAAATTAGTCATTCTATACTTCTACAGTATATTGGGGAGAATTCATCCAGCTATATTCCAAACCACATGTCTTCACCACAACACTTCATATCATACTGTATATACTGCATTATATACTGCATTTTGTGTGTAAATGTCATGTGGCCGTGGCTTTATCTGTTTCATCTTCTTAAACATCAAAGACATTTCTGCCATCAACTTCCACCGGCATATCCTTTTTGAGAATAACTCAGGAATTAGGTTGCTGCACCTCATTTGAATGGCTTCAGTGATTCGGTTTCATTGTAAAAACCTCTCCGACAAACCTTATCGGCATTCACATTTTTCAGGCCAGTGACACAAATCAGCTAAGTGGATGTGGCACGTCTTGAATTGCTCACGCTAGCAGCGAGCGGCCATTTTCAAAGCATTTGAATGAGAAAAGGGGGCGAGCAGACATCTATCAGCAGAGGTAGGGAGTGAGAGTAATGGCCTGCGCACCTGTGCCAGTGACAATGTGTAAGCATAACAGATGGGGCCGTGGCTGAGCCCTCGCATTGTTTCGCATGCGACCAAACGGAGGGCCCAGTGCCCGGTAATGGAAACGTCAGTCTGATTCATTCACTCTCGACCCGTCGCTCCCCAGCTTTTGATTATGTTCGTCCGGTTTGCATCCTCCTGCTCCATCCAATGGAACACAGGGAATGTCATTCAGTCTCCAGTCTTTCCTCTGGGGTTGGGGGTAAAAGGCATCCACAGGCAGACCACATGTGAGGGATAATTACATGTTTCCCTAATGGAACATGCCACCAGGACAGCGGAAGTCATTCGTCCATCCATACTGGGAGTGCATGAGTTACGGGTTTGTGGAAATGCAGCATTAACCCTCAGTGCTTGAATGTCAGAAGCATTAACATTACGTGTCACAGTTTCTGAAAGTCAAGGACGGATGGATCATTGATTGCTGCTTCTTACGTCACTGAATGCTGTATAACACTGTTCCCCTAAGATTCCATCAAGTGTTGAGTCCATCTTTCTCATAACTGAACGATGTTCAAGAGAAAAACACACAATCTTCTACAAAAGATTTTAAAACAGCATCAGCATGTATCTCAAATGCTAGAAAAGTTTCTTGCCTTTGTAGCAACCTATTCACAAGTAAGCATTCCATCAAGGAGGCGTTCTTGACATAGCTCCACCACTGGTCAGGGAACCAGCCGCAGGTTTCAGTTTGCACCGCCTCTGAGCTTGGACGGGCCAATCAGGGAACAGAGGGAGGTCTGAAAGCAATAACATTGAAATCAATTTGATCTTTTCTGGACATATACAGTATTTAGGCTGAAAGTAATATTGGACAAAATCTTTAAAAAGATGATATTATATACGTACTTTGTACAGTTAAATTCTTAAATAATTATCACATTTTATTTCAAAAATGGCTTTGTACTTAGCATTAAAATAGCCCACGAGGATTCAAACTTCAGTTCCCGAGTCAAGTGTTTAAATCTCACTTCCTCTCGGATGGAGGGAGTTGAGAGAAGAAGAGAGGAGAGGAGAGGAGCTGCTTCCTTGGCATGCTCACTCCACCACTCACAGCTGGCAGAGCCCCCCTCACAGCCCTCGTCTGTTCCCCCCTCCCTCCCTCCCTCCCTCCCTCCATCTCTTTACTCGTTCAACCCCCTTCTTCCTTCTGGAATCTCTTGTTCCTCTGCCGATGCCGCTGCCATCTGCTCCAAGGTCTGCTTATGAGAGAGATAGAGAGAGAGAGAGAGGGAGCGATTAAAGGAAAACGAAGATAAGAGAGAGCGAGAGAAAAAAAGCGAACCAGAAGAAAGTGAAGGTGAGAGCAGGCAAAAAAGAGGCAAAAGCGGAAGATAGATAGCAACTGAGACAGACTGAAAGAGAGAGAGAGAGAGAGAGAGAGAGAGAGAGTGAGAGATGCAGACAAAAGAGAGTGTGTGTTTGTGTGTGTGTGTGTGTGTGAAGGAGAGAGTGAGAGAGAGAGAGAGAGAGAGAGAGAGAGAGGCGCAGACAAAAGAGAGTGAGAGCGAGCTCTCCTGGGGTCGCCTATAAAAGGCTCACTTCCTTCCTGAGCCACAGCCCCTCTCCATCGGTACTCAATCACCTCCACACACAGCTGTGCCTCTGCTCTTGGAGAAGAAGGGGGTGGCAGTGTGTGTGTGAGTGTGTGTGTGTGTGAGTGTGTGTGTGTGTGTGTGTGAGTGTGTGTGTGAGTGTGTGTGTGTGTGCGTGTGAGTGAGCATGTATACTGTATGTGTGTGTCTGTCTCTGTGCGCATATGTGTATGTACTGTATGTGTGTGTGTGTGTGTGTGTATGGGGAGACTTACAGTACAGGAAATACATAATCTCCATAAAGAACACACGTTTAGGCCATTAGCAGCACTGCTAGCACCCTGAGCATATGCTCTTGCTTCTTCCCCTTCAGGACGGAAAGAGCCGGCTGGTTGTCCCTCCTGACTGGGAGGTTGCTGTTCAAATTAACCGACTACTGGAAGGGTCAGCAGCGCTGATGATGAGAATGTGCATCTTGGCTCTGTCACCTTTGACGCTCACGGGAGAGGTTCTGCCCGAGCTCGAGGATTTACTAATTGAAGCCTCCGTCTGGCGGGGCTGGTGCGGGTCCCCGTTACGGCATGCCGGATCATTTTGAGGCGTGCTCACGGGCCCGCGGTGGGGTGGCATTTGAAGCTGCAGATTAAGTGGTCTGGGTGAAGGGGGAGATGTATCACGCTGGGACTCGAGCGATGAATCAAACAGGGGTCGTCTCTAATTAAAGTTAATCTGCTCTGCAGGCACAATAGTTTGCTTGTGAGGGCTACTTGTGGCTACGTGCCAAAAAGCGTTTGTGACATACAGCCATTTATCCAGCAGTGTCTGAAGATGCCCCAGTATGTCCCTTTGAGCATTTTTAAGGTTTTTCATTGTGTCACTTTCTTGTGTTCCAACCACAAGTGGATAGCCTACCCGTTTCAAGGTATTTAGTGCAACACGTGTTATGATTTTCAGAGCTGTAAAATACATAAAATACAGAGCATTACGTTTTATAATTCTGTGGTAATGCAAGTGGGTATGGCAAGCCTCACAGACACCACAAGACATCAAATATTTCTATTTTAGAAAGCCTCACCCATATGAAGAAATATCAGTGTTGAAGTTCAATTAATGTTTCCTCATACATTGTGAAACTGTCAAATGAAAGAAACCACAAACAGATATTCCAGATTAATTGAAACATATGTTTTGCTTTGACTGTGGAATAACATGGTGAAGTAAAACAAACATACAAACAAACAAATCACTTGGTAGATTTACATATCATATCATGTGTTGATCAATATTCTCTGTGTTCACATGTCTTTTGCTGTGATGTTTCTCCTTATTTAGGACAGGCCTTCTTGATGAGAAAAGAACTCATAACAGAGGCGTTGAAACATTTCTGCTTTGTTTTGCCTTGGTTTTGTAATTGACAGCAGAAGGTGGCCTCTTGACTGCGAAGTGGCTAATGTGCACAGGCCACCGGCCTGCTCTAAAAGCTGCACTGAGCGACAGCTGTGCTTTTATCGTTTGTGCGACCACTAATGACCCGACCGCTTGCGCATTCATTAGCTGCTCCTCTGTTCTCTCTCTTTTTTTTTTTTTCGCACACATACCCACGCACTAACACACACACACACACACACACACACACACACGCACACGCACACGCACACGCACACACAGATGAGTCCCTAAAATTAGGGGCGTCCAACCTGCTGACCACACCACAGCTCATTCCAAGAAAGCTCACTGGTGAATACACACCTGCTCGTCTCTGGCACATTAACAGTGGATAGGAGTGATGGGTGACGGGTTTTCGAAACCCAGAGGTCACAAGTGCAACACTCTCCCGCCTGGCCTTCGTCACTCACTTCGTTGTGTTCGTCCGTTGCCCCCGTTTGATGAACTCGTCCTGTGAGCTTTATGTTGGTCTGTATGTTCAGTTCTCACTGTGTGTGTGTGTGTGTGTGTGTGTGTGTGTGTGCAATGTGTTTAGATGTCCCTCTCATGGGTGATTAATGGGCCCGTGTGTGTGTAGTAATGGCCACCTAAAGTGTGTTACCGGGCGGATTAGAGGAGTGTTTGGGCCTGTGTACTGCATCGCTGACCTCACAACTCCTAATGGCCCTGCCAGAGATTTATGTGTATGTGTGACTGCACACGCTTTAAAAGAAGCCATTAGGTCTCGGGTGAAACTCAGCACACCAGCCCAGGCTCTGACCAGCTGATTAGGCCTATATATTTACTGAGACACTAACGCACTCTCGCTCTCTCTCACACACACGCAAATGCACACACACGCACAAAGACACACACACACACATACACATGTGGAACCATATGTATACACATTAGAGCATTTTTTTTCTCTATCTCTCTTTCTCACTCACACTCCCCCCACATACACACATGTGACATGTGCAACCGTATGCATGCACATTCAAACATCTGTCTCTTTTTCCTCAAACAGCACACACACACACACACACACACACACATACATACACATGCCAGTGTCAGTGTGTATCATACTACAATTCCACCTGGGTAAAAAAATTCCTTAGTACAGACATACAGTAGTCCTGTATGGTCTTGATAATGATCTTGTCTTCACTGTGACCACTAAAAAGGGTTTGGCAATTAGCATCTGATACTAATGCCATGTCAGGCTCTTCTCCACACAGTAGAAGTTAGATTGCCATCCAATGCTAATGCGCCAGCGGTGGCATTTATAACAATACATGCTAATTCTCCCGCATTGGAGGCCAAAGCAATCGATAGCTTTGCTGAAATTAAACTCCTCTCCCCGAGTTCAGTGGTTCTTTTGATATACAGTCACACAGTGAGATCAATTTGGGCCTCCGTCTTCTAAATTGTAATGGATGGCACCGCGTCCCATTTGTCATTTGTTAATTACGCAGCGGTATATGTTTAAGCGGCTCCAACGACACTGGTTCCCTGCGTTCACTGTCAATTAGATCAATGGCCGGATTCATCCGAAGGAGAGACAGATGCTTCAGGAGGATTTATCCCGAGGAGGTCTAATCAGACCAGACAAGACTTGATGGAGTCTCCTGCTATTCCTCCCTCTGTGTTTCCTCCATGCCATGTCTGTCTCTCTCTTTTCTCTCTTTCTCTCTGTCTCTCTCTCTCTCTCTCTCTCTCTCTCTCTCTCTCTCGCTCTGGGTGTGTGGGGTGTCACGATCATGCCACGGGTGCAACGACGGACGTGGATGATGGTTTACACACACTCACTTCTCCCTGTGAGGAGACGGGCCATGGTGGGGGAGAAGGGCGCTGGGCACACGAATGATTGGACCATTGGCCCTCGGTTATCTTTTCGTGGATGCTGACGGCTATCTCTCCGGTGACCTAAACTGATGGGTGACATTCCCTCTCTCTCTCTCTCTCTCTCTCTCTCTCTCACCCTCTCTCAACTCTCTCCCTCACATCCACTCTCTCTCCCTCAATTTCCATCTCAAATCCTCTCTCTCTCTCTCTCTCTCTCTCTCTCTCTCTCTCTCTATTGGCTTTAAAATTCTTGCTCTCCCTCTCTCCCCAGGGGGCTTATGGCGTTGGGACATTACGTAAGTCTCTGCAATTCCTTCCGCAAGACTTTTTTTTTTTGGCATCTGGTTATTTAAGAGCTCCAGCAATATTTTATTGGTAGTAACAGTATATTACATCCTGATAAAATACAGGTTCAGGGACATGACCCTTGGAAACAATTTTCATGTGTCACCAAGATTTGTGCCCCCTTTGGCTTGAATTGTATTTCAGGCTGGTTTAGGACGGTAGGCACGACTCCAGAGAGCAATGCTCTTTCCGCCTTATGCCTGGTGCCCTATCACACATTTACTAGAGTCACAGCCTCAGGCCATTTTTCTCCAGATGTCAATGTATATACACTGGATGATTAAAGATACCTTTCTAAAAATAGAGCCGTATTAGCTGGGATATGTTTGTGGAAGTATGTAAGTGAAACAGAGAATATATATAGCCTATACATTATATAGTGTATACTGTAGTATACAGGCTTGGCAGCTAAACATTCAATTAGCATTGCTCCCGATCTGATCAATATAAATGCGCTTTGTGAAAAAATAATGCAGTTTTCCAATGGAGGATTCTTTGAAATATAGCAAGTGGTTGATGGGATAATGAGATTTCCTTTTGAACGTCTCTGCTGCACTGTAGGGCTTTTGTACAGCACTGTCTGTGTCTACAAATGCAATCCATCCTCAGAATAGATGCACACTGCAGACAAACTGAAGATATCTGCGCACAATTGAATTAAGTTGTGTTCTTCATGTCTCGTTTAATGCATGTGGAAGTGAGGCTTTACTTGTGCGATACCAAACAACACAAAGATAAACAAAGAGAGTATGAAGACTGCTATCATTCAATACTCTAATGGGGTCCGAAAAAAATAGCATTTCTGGTGTACGGCGTGCAATTTGTGTCTCATTTTGTGAAGCGACAGTTGCTAAAATGTCTAATTGATTGCCTCGCAGCATGAGAAATGAATTCCTCAGGTTTGAATAAAAATACGCCTGTTTGATTAGACGTAATCAAAGTCGGCGCGGCAAACCGGGTTATTACAGCTTGATAAATAATGCCGAGTCACAGTGGCAATGAAATTTATCAATTCAAACGAGTCAATTCTCATTAGACTCTGTGGCAGCAGACAATAACAGATCGTATTGAACTTGCTGTGGGGGCTGTGTGTTATTCGTTATCCTTGTTTCTCCCCTGTTCTCTCCTTCTCTCTCTTTCTCTCTCCTTCTCTCTCTTTCTCTCTCTCTCTCTCTCTCTCTCTCTCTCTCTCTCTCTCCCTCCCTTTCGCCCTCTCTCTCCATTCCTCTATCCCCTCCTCTACTCTCCCTTGTTTGTTTGTCTCGCCCCAAATGTGGGTCCCATGGCTGGCCCAACAGCTGTGCTGCCATATTGTCCCCCCCCCTAATCTCGGAGTCGACCAGGTGAGGCCTGCCGGTCTGTGCGAGACGTCCACTTTAATTACCGTTCAATTACCAGGGCTTGGACAGGACACGCATCCATCCATCCCAGTGCCAGTTAAGAGGCCTTCCTGCTGCCTGCCTGCCTGCCTGCTAGAGGCATCGCGGGTCTCTGAGTCTGACAGAGAAGAAGAAGAAAAAGAAGAAGAAGAGGAAGAAGAAGGAAGGAGTTTAAATAAAGCCCATGCAGGGTAATATGACTGGCACAGCTGATTTAAACTAAGGGCTTTGTCATATTCACGTCTTGTCTTATGCGGAGGTGGAGGAGGAGGAGGAGGAGGAGGAGGAGGAGTGGATGAGGAAGAGGATGGCAGAGTTAATCAGGCCAACCTTGTGGCATGTCTTCTATTAACCTTGGCCAGTGAGCAAACTCTTGATTACAGGAATGACAGTGGACTGTGGCTTTTTCGTCAGGTAGTCTATCAAACTGACTGGCCCATAATGACCGATCAATGCATTTGACAGAGGTGTGTGTCAAGACGAGTGTTTTGTGTGTGTGTGTCTCTCTCTCTCTCTCTCTCTCTCTCTCTCTGTGTTTGTGTGTGTGTGTGTGTGTGTATGTGTGTATTTGTAGAGAGACAGAGAAATAGTGTGTATGTGTCTCTTTGTCTTTCTCTGAGTGTGTGTGTGTGTGTGTACATGTGTTTGTGTTTGTGCTTGTGGGTGTCTGTGTCAGCGGGTCTGTGAGAGAGCAATCATTCTTCTATGACTCTTTTGCAC
>JASCQY010000001.1:3618472-3641616 GCA_030264315.1 Sardinella tawilis
TCCCGTACGGGAAAATGAATAGGTGGTCCCCAGACTAAATCTCACTTGTGATTTAGTCTGGCATTAGCCAGGCTATGCAACATGCTGAATGTACCTGAAGAACTAGCACTGTACTACTTTGATTTGCATGTGGGAGTGGCAACTCAGGTCAGCACCTAAACGGTTCCTTTGCTGAGGTGTTTGTGCCTCATGTGTTGGATGTTCATTAAATGATGTCATGAAAGAATGGGCTGTCCTGCCTTGCTGTAACAATGTGTGACTTCCACTACCAAAGTGTACCAAAGTACAGGATCCAATACTATGTTCAGATACAAACTCAAATGCTTCTTGGTTCTAATTATGGATGTCATTTTGATGTATTTGTATTTACCAGTTTGCTTTGTACAGTTACAGAGAACCAGATTGTGTGGTTTGGTTGATTCTTTTCAGTTGATTTTCTCACAGTGTGTTTATTCTATCTATCTATCTATCTATCTATCTATCTATCTATCTATCTATCTATCTATCTATCTACAGTATAGGATCCCTCTGCAATATTACTGCTGCTTGAATTCCATTTGCCTGCTTGTGTTTACCTACAGTAGGCTATCTAAGTCTAACAAGCTGCATTACTGCTTTTATGTGAGGAGGATCCTTGCTTTGCTTGCAGTGTTTTGTTTGGTGGTGATAGACTCTCTGGAGGGCTTATTCAGGAAATTGAGGCTGAGGGAGAGGAGAGGAGAGACAGACAGAGAGCGAGAGAGAAGGAGAGAGCGCTCTCATTGACATTTTCCAGCAGTGTCTTTGGTGCACAGAGCACGCACACCTGCACAGACTTTTTAAGGTGGACCTGGCAGTAACCCAGCAGCTCCATGTCATAACACTGACTATTAGCCAGCTATATTTGGCTATATCCCTCTGTACCAAAACAGTCAGTCTATCATTAAGTAGGCGTCTAATGCGCGCTGGTACCCAAGGGCTGCTCTCTTTATAGCCTACTGCATTCACCTGTTTGGTAACAAAATATTTGCTTCTGTCTTAATGATGGATTTTTTAGCTGCCACAAACACCAAGGAAGATAATATCTTCATATTTTATTGTGGCAGGGCGGCATGTTCCTTGCTCCATGTATTTTTGGCTCCTACATGTTGTTCAAAAACAATGGCGTTTTGAGAGGCACAGTCCTCGACGAAATATGATATCACCATTGACCAGTGAATTCACAGTAATGTTTTTTTCCGCTCGTTTGACTCGGATGTTATTTCTGTAAGGCAACAGATAGGGAACAAGCGAGATCACAGAGGAGGAAAAAAACACACGTGTGGGAGAATTGTCATTGGACGTAGGCAAAGACGGAAGCCCAAATATGGAGTGCTGCTGTATTAGTGAGAATACAGCACCGTGGATACCAGGAATTGAACATCTGTCTGAAAATATGACGACGCGTCTGGATAACCAGTGTCAATTCAGTTCTTTGGGTTGTAGCGATGGGTTCTACGCTCGACGCCCAGTTTCAGGAGTGTAGGTGCACCCAAAAACAGGCAGCCCCCAACACCACCACCGCCTTGCCTACACATGAATGAAAGTAAGCGAAAGGAGTGCATAGTGCTGCCTAGCTAAACGTGTCGGTGATGTCATATCTCTATATGTTTGAGGTATTTTATTTTCTTTTTTTGAGTAATAGATTGATCTTGCCTAAGCATCCGTTTTGTCATCAGTTACAGTAAGCCGTTTTCGCAATAAACCGGGCTACTGTAGACTATCTATAGACTAGCCTACAGACAACCGTTTGAACGAGTAGACTACCATCATCACAACAGCGGGGTTTTGGCTGTTGCCTCCCGAAATCATATAGTCGACGTTTGTGGATGCAGATAAAATGATAATACAGAGCGAATTGTGCATCAGCCACATTTAGCCTAGACGACAAGCGTCGGGTTCGGTTAAAGGTAAGGTGCTATGCGGATACACCATCTCTGCTGTGATGGTTCGAGGATCTGCCATTCATGTATTGGTTATTGTTGGGTTACAGCCTGCAGGTGCTTGCCATTTTTGCTCCAGTAACCAATCGACGTGTTCGCTATACATTGATTTTATGATATTTTTGTTGTTATTTTGAAAGGAGCGTCACCGATGATTTGGTTGATGCTACCGCACATCTGAGTAGCGCTGTATTAGACACATTAGGTGGCAGTTCATGAGGCTACACTGTGTCTATTTTTGTAACAATACCCGCCGCTCTGCTGGACGGTGCTTTTTTCCCTCCCTGTAAAAGCTGGGATTCATTTTAAAATATGTGATAGTCAGCATCGTCGCTGTTGTTCGTGGGCTACTGGCTCTGTTTTCACGTGATAAATGTGAATAGAGATTATATAATGCAGAACACTAGATGGATCATATTTCGAACGATTTATTCATTTCCTATCCTTAATTCAGCAAATGTTGGATCTACGAAAATGATTTTTTATTCAGACCGAATACTGTAGCGCTATTATGTAATTTCGCTTGCTTATCCTATCGTTGGCTATCATTAGATCCAGTGTACAGGCAGTAAGGGATAGTCGTGAAGTGATGTGTTTGAACAAAAACGAAAAAATGCATTGTCTGCAGGGTTACAAATCTCAATACATGGTTTAAGGAGCAATTATATTTTAGCTCTCAATAGTTTGAAACATTGGTAACAGTGCCATAATTGCAGACAGATCTGTAATCCATTTGAACGTTCAGCTTATGTTATTTCTGTCCAAAACCGTGGGCCTTGAAAGGCTGGTCTTTAAACAGACTGTTACATAATTGCATATGCATTTTTAATAGATCTACCGGCGCAATAGGACACCAAACAAAGGGTCTTTTTAACAGCTTACTTTTATGTGACTTTTTGTGTGTTTTTTTTATTATTATTATTTATTTATGTTCTAATGTTATTGAGTGTTGCACAAGCAGAGCAATGTCCTAATGCATAAAATGTTCTTGTGTGCTTGTAAGAAGGTGGAGACATTTTCTGATAAAGACATTGCCTGGTAAACATTTCCACACTTTCAAAGGGTGTTGTCTTGAAGCATTTTTAATAAGCAATATTTCAAGCAATATACTATTTAGGAAGTAATTTAACACTATTCTGTTGAATACAAAGTAGTTATACAGTACTTGCATTGTTTGATTATCTGGATGAAAAAAAATGCTGATTTGCTTAATCTGTCTGTTTTAAGAAAATGGCAGTTATCTGGCATTTTTGCTGTGCATTATGGCCATAATTCTGTGCATAATATGGACATAAATGCACATAATGCTGTGCGTCATGGTTGTGTGAGTTGACCTGATCTGCATTCTCTTTGTGTCCTTCTTCCCCTTTGACACAGGCCTCAAATGCTGAACATGTCCACTCCCAGCGACCTCAAGTCTCCTTGCGTAACACGGAACGGCATGGTCAAGCTGCCCCCCCAGCCCAACGGCCTCGGCTCCGCCAGTATCACCAAAGGGACCCCCGCTGCCAAGAACCGCCTGTGCCAGTCCTCCTCCGTGCCCACCATCTTGCCTCCACCCAGCCTGCCCTACCACCTGGATCCCCTGCCCACAGCCGCCTCGCTGCTGGGGCCCGACCTAGACACTAGCCCCCTGACGGCCATGAAGCCCCCTCTGCGGCAGTACCCCAAGCCCCTGATGGAGCGTCAGCTGGTGTTGGACGAGAAGGTGCTCAACCGGCTGCTGTGGTACTTCACCACGGCCGAGAAGTGCGTGCTGGCCCAGGTGTGCAAGACGTGGCGGAAAGTGCTGTACCAGCCCAAGTTCTGGGAGGGCGTGACGCCCATCCTGCATGCCAAGGAACTGTACACCATCCTGCCCAACGGGGAGAAGGAGTTTGTCAGCTTGCAGGCTTTCGCCCTGCGGGGCTTCCAGTCCTTTTGCCTGGTAGGGGTCTCCGACTTGGACATTTGTGAGTTCATCGACAACTACCCCCTGTCAAAGAAAGGTGTTAAGTCCGTCAGCCTAAAGAGGTCAACCATCACGGACGCAGGACTTGAGGTAACTACTGCATTTATGTCACAAGGATTTGTTTGTTTTTGCCTCATAATTCATGCATAATTACATTCTGTATCAATTACATTAAACTAAATTAAAATCATTGAGGGATTTTAATGAAATCAAACCACTAGTCCGATTATGATTACTCATTGACTTCTATGCCCAAGTCCAGACTCAGTGGCTGTTTGAATGTTGCAAATACTGTACATATACAAATACAGGAATGTTGTCCATTGTGTTCTTGTATGCCTGACATCTAGAATGTTCTCATTCCAGTAGCCTCATTTTCATGTCACCGTCGTCGTCATTCCACTCCTCTCATAACTTGCCAGTAGCCCAGCAATGTATGGCGGAACCTTGGAATAGAGTCCTTGGAATGACACCAAATTGCAGGGAAAGGCCGGTTGGAACATTGCAGAAACCTCTTAGAGTATTAGTCTGTCACACTGAATATGGGTGTGTTTGGCAAACATTAAGGGAATGTGTTTGAATATAAATAGATCACCCTGTGAAGGTTTACTTGCAGTTTGTATTCTACCTCAGTCTATCAATGCATGATGGCTGAAATCGAACAATATGTGTCAGGGACATGGTTAAAATGTTATGATACATCCAAATAAGCAAAATGTCAAACATGAGAATTACACACAACATTATTAAGTAATAGTGCTGTTTTTTTAGGCCAATATTCACCATTTATTCAGTATCATATTCTGCTATTATACATTTTATGTAGGCCTACGTCTTTGGAGGAAACAGAAAAAGAATGTGTTTCATTTCTGTTCATGTTCTCTGTCTTCATAATTTGGGCCCAAGTTGAGGGAAAATAAAACAATATTGCAAGTTAGTATAATCGCACAGTTGATCTACAGTAGCCTTGACTGTGTTATAGACCAGTTTATAACAAACAATGATGGGAAAAAAATGAAAATCTGTCACTGTCATAACAGCGTGCGTACATGCCTCTGTGCAGTTGCTATTCTAGGAAAGTTCTTGTGTTGCCATGGAGAACGCTTGAATTGTTAAGAGATGATAAGCGTTTGTGTGTTTGTCATGCTCAAGACAAGATCTATCTATCTATCTATCTATCTATCTATCTATCTGTACTATTTCGATCCCATGAGGGAGACAGGCAGAAAGTGCCCAGTTCTGTGGATTTTGACGAGGACACTGCTGCTCCTTGGTGGGTTGCCTATGCAGTCCACGTGACTCAGGTCAGCAGAGGAGGAAGACTAGACCAGGCAGAGGCTGACAGAGAAGTGGTTGTTGAATGTCACCCCAGTCGGTTACAAGAGCTGTTTGTTTTCCGGAATGTTTGTTTTCTGCTGTGACCACAGGCCAATGCAGCCAGTGTTTTTCACAAGGCCCAGGCCATCCCTGCTTATTTATGCTGTTAGCCTGCCCTGTTGTCCGATTGTCCCTGTTGTTGGCCACTGTCTGTGGGCCAAACTGCACAGCGCTGTGCCAACTGATCCTACAATCAGGAAGTGTTACAACCCTGCACTTAATGAACCCTAATGGCTTGTTGTTGCTAAGTGACTGAACCTTGGAGGAGAAAAAAATGGATGACCCTTTTTTCCCATCAGTCTTGTTAACTAGGGTCTGTGGTGTCTTGTGTGACATTCTGTGATTGGCAGTCTCAAACTGATCATGTGATGTAGGTCAGAATCAGAATTCTTGGGAGGCTTTGATAAGATTCGTCATTTTCTCTCACTGTCTGTCCACATTTCAAAAAATGGCAAAATCCATGGTGTTCGGGATCGGCAGTGAAATTACCCCTCTATAGCAGACCACTGATGAAGTTCTTTTATGTAATTAGACTTCGTTGTGTAATCAACCTAGGGAGCATCACACTTCCAGATATCTCTTGGCAAGATTCTTAATGAGGAAATGATGTGCTTTTCTGCTGAATACCAGTGAGGTCAGCGTTACCCCAAAGAGCCAGAGAAAATACCAAACAGAAATGTGTGTGTGTGTGTGTGTGTGTGTGTGTGTGTGTGTGTGTGTGTGCGTGCCTATGTCTGTGTCTGTGTCTGTGTGTGTGTCTGCTGTGTACAGAATAAAAATAAAAGCACATGACCAAATACACGGTGAGATGCATATGTTATGAATCTGATGCTAAGTATGATTAAGACAGTATAATTACGACAAGGCTGGTTAACAGAACAGAAATTAAATAGATAGATAGATAGATAGATAGATAGATAGATAGATAGATCGATAGATAGATAGATAGATAGATAGATAGATAGATAGATAGATAGATAGATAGATAGATAGATAGATAGATAGATACTTGGAAAATACTTACTAATACGCTAAGCATGTTCATTTTCTGATCTGTTAACATGAATTGGCATAAGTTATTGTAGCCTACTAACAGGATACAGTATGTTACAGCAAACTGTTAGAAGAATGTGCAGAAGGGCTTGCATGTATGGTGATTTCTCTGATGTTACGCAATGCCTTCTCAAACGAGCTCCATGTTGCTGTCCTATCATGGCTGATGGCTAGAGACAGGGGAGGCTTTCTCAGGGCTCAGAGTGGAATGAGTGCTGTGGGTTTGTGTTGACTGGAGACTGGATATGCTCTGAGAAGAGAGAAGGAAGAGGTGGAAGCAGTGTTAGGGGTTCTCTCTGTGCGTTAGTGGGAGGCAGGAGAGGCTTTTGGTCGGGAATTGCATTTGAAATGTATGTCTTTTGTGTGTGTGATGTTTTCTGTTTGTATTATTTTGCTTGTGTGAGTGTGTGTGTGTGTGTGTGTGTGTGTGGGGGGGGGGTTGTGGAATTCACTTGTGCTGAAAATACTGAATGTTTTTGCTTGTATTTGTTTCAGGACCATGTAGCTCTCTCTCTCTCTCTCTCTCTCTCTCTCTCTCTCTCTCTATCTATCTATCTATCTATCTATCTATCTATCTGTCTCTCACACACAGAATAAAAGAGCTAATGTTCAGAATAGTTGGGGTGAAGATGTCTTGGACTGAGATAAATCTGTTTTTAGTTGCTAGTCATTCCAGTGAAGAGGTTGTAGCTCTGTGAATAGGGTTGTATGAAGTAGAAAGTGGTTTTCTTTAGAATTGTAAAACCAGGTAAAATCTCAGAACTGCGTGTCTCCTCCTCGGAATACGACCTGGTGAATACAGAATAGAATGTTCTTCGGTCACAGACTCAGTGCTCAAGGACTGTTATTGGCCTAACACTCTAAGAAAGGTACAAGTTGTCAAGGTATCACAACAAGTACACTTTAATGTAAGGTCCCAGGTTGAAGACAGATCCTGAGTTCTACAAAGCTGTGACTTATATTTTTGTCGTTTTCTCACTAAACCATGTTCCAATATCTCATACTCAGGATAGACAGTATTGTGTTTTTGTATTGGGATTAAAATGTTAAATGGAGACAAGAAAATATATATATGTAATATTTTATGAAACGACAACACGAAATTCAACTCACGTCGCAACACATTACATGGAATGTTTATATCAAACTTATCATGTGTCTGAACCTATAGCTTGAAATTCACCTTTCATTCATGTTTTAAATGTGTGCCAGCAGTGCGTACAATATATAACATTGCATAACATTGCGTCAGTCAGTGTGATTAGATTTTATAGTATGTTAAATTCTTACCCCTGGGAGGAATTTTAATTTGAACACAGTGCAGTTGAATATACTGTACTGAACTGTATGCTTGATGTTCTGTGACCCCTGTGGATGTGCACAGGTGATGCTGGAACAGATGCAGGGCCTGATGCACTTGGAGCTGTCGGGCTGTAATGACTTCACCGAGGCCGGCCTGTGGTCGAGCCTGAACGCACGGCTCACCTCGCTCAGTGTCAGCGACTGCATCAATGTGGCCGACGACGCCATCGCCGCCATCTCCCAGCTGCTGCCCAACCTGTCCGAGCTGAGCCTCCAGGCCTACCATGTCACGGACACGGCCATGGCCTACTTCACCGCCAAGCAGGTAAGACATTTGGGGCGAGCTGTGTCTCCTGCAGCCCATCACATTCATTCTTCCTGGCTCTATCATGCTTTTTGTGTAGATACAGTAGATAGATGGATAGATAGATAGATAGATAGATGGATAGATAGATAGATAGATAGATAGATACAGTACCTAGATAGATACTGTAGATAGATAAATATGTACATGTAGATAGATAGATGCCTTATTTATCCAGAAGTATTGGACGGTTAAAGGTAAGGTATGGAATTCTATTCTTTGGCCATTTTTTTGCAAAATGACTTGAAATCCTCTTCATAACCTACTCACAGCCACTGAGTTGGAGCCACTGATATAAAGATTAAACATGTCAATCATCTGTGGAATGGACAAGGCTTTAAAAACTATATCCTGTCATTTGAGAGACCAGCATTCCCCATTGGACAGTTGTACGGCAATCAAATGGTGGGACTTAATCCCCCGTCTCCTGGAAGCGTTTGGAAGAATTCCCATGGAAGAGATTCCATTCTCTCGTACAGTACATCTGAGTTTATGCTCGTGCATGATTGTGTGTCCATGTTCTTTGAATGAAAGCGATTGTGTTTGGAGAATTCCATACCCTACCTTTAAAGATAGAATGGGGGAGTCGTATCATATGACAAACTAGGTACATAATCATATCTAATCATATGCCAAACTCAGCCCATTCATTCACACAATCCCTTGAGCTGTCTTTTATGCTTTAGCATGCAAACAAGTCCCAGACAAAAACAAGGAAAAGACATATAGAGTGTAGTATTCAGTACTCTGAACACAATTATTAAGTGTAGTATGCAATTTTCAGTACATAATTATTGTTTGGCTTTCAGATAATATTTCAGATTTATTATTGCTAAGTCTAGTCTGATAGCATTGCAATATCCAGGATAACTCGACACGTCTCTCACCTCATATCAGAAATGTCTATTTCTGTATAAAACCTAAAGAATCCCAAGGGTATCATACTGTAGGCCCTATACTCTGTAGAGCGCTTCAAGATAACGGAAACCATGTGGGAACAGCTCTGTCCCTAATAATCAAACTCTTGAAACGGTATGTGTTGTGTGATAATACGGTATTGTCACCACTGGAGAAACCCCATTTCCCTGTGGGCAGCTACTAGCTACTGCAGGCCCAGTCTAGTCCATTCTGGCTCATTCCAATCCCATCACACTCCCCCTGTCTGTGTGGTGCTCCCCAGGGGTACACCACCCACACGCTAAGGCTGCACTCCTGCTGGGAGATCACCAACCACGGCGTGGTCAACATGGTGCACAGTCTGCCCAACCTGACCGCACTCAGCCTGTCCGGCTGCTCCAAGATCACGGACGATGGCGTGGAGCTGGTGGCTGAGAACCTGCGCAAGCTGCGTAGCCTGGACCTGAGCTGGTGTCCGCGCATCACCGACATGGCGCTCGAGTACATCGCCTGCGACCTGCACAAGCTGGAGGAGCTGGTGCTTGACCGGTGAGTGGGATACGGCATTACTTGAACACATTACTGTAGCATCAGCTGAAGTACACAGTACACATCAACACATAAACAATGTCCTAACTTTAGAATTCCACTCTCCAGCATTTGATTTTTCGTGTTATATCTAGCAGGTGCTACAATGTCCGCTTTTGCTGTCTTTCAATCCACGTGAGAAAGTGTGACAGTGAAGACAGAGAGGGTTGTACTGTAGTAGAGGGAAAAATGAGAAGCGAAAGTTCTCCCTCCCACGAAGACTTTGAATGTCAGTCATTATTGAGCTAGCCTTCATAACATACCTACAATCTGTCATTCATTCATACAATTAATCGATAGGATAGTTTGCAGGTGTTTAAAATCACTCTGGCCTAAAACCGTAGAGAATGCTGATTTTGTGTTGTTAGTTCTGTCTTGCCTTCCTAGACTTTCTGTTAAAAATGTGAAAGGAGAGGAAGCATTAAGTGAGTGAGATCGCTCTCAGTAAATGTGCCTCTTCCACCGGAAACACCACTCTCCATTTTTGTCTCTCCTTAAAAAAAGAAGAGAATAAAAACTTGAACTGTTAGCGAGAAGCACCAGCAGCAGCAGAAGGAGCTCTTTCTGGCCCAGTGAGTGGGATGGCAGAAACCAGGGAGTCAGTGTAGGAGGGAGACAAGCACAATATACTGCATTTGGAAAGAGGGAGAACTGTTAGTAATTCTCATGTGGCTCGCTGTAAATAGCAGACACACACACACACACACACACACACACACCATACCCATACTGTTGTAAGAAACTCTAGAATAGGCCTATGCGGTCTATTTAGCCAGTAACAGATTGTGTACCTGGAAAGTTTCGTAGACAGAGCCTACCTAAAGCACTAACACTGGCACATTATAGATTTGCTTTATGGCACATTCATTCATGTACTGTACAGTATGTGTGTATGCATGTGTGTGTAATACCCCCCCCCCCCCCCAGGATGGGTTAAATGTAGAGGACAAATCTCCTCAGCACAAGAAAGAGAACTTAACTATTTAGAGCCATGGAGTGAATTGAAAGTGTACTTTATGTCTCAGTGAGAAAGTGAAGATCAGATGCTGCACATTCATATGGAAATGAAGTTTGGTTTTAGGTTTACTTTATTCCCTGTAGACCTCATTACTAGATTTGTCTGTGGTCCTAAACCCAATCAGGGCCCCTTTCTAAGACTGAATAGTTTTAATTACACAATACATATGCATTTAGAAGGATGGTGAAGGAATTGAATCAAGATTTCAACAGAACAGACAAAAGAAAAGGTTCTGGAAAAGTGACTTAAAGTTCTCTACCTAGTAGGAACAGATTTGTATATTAGCTATGAAAACAACAGCCATTTGACCCTTTGCCCGTAATCATTGGAGATTTTGATGGGAGACATTCAAGCTGACAAAACCTTATCAAGACACTTTTCAGCAAACAAAGGTTATTGATTTAAGATTATATTTATCATAGATATACGTTGGACATACATTCCTGAGTACAGAGGTGTTGTTTTTAGCTGCATATCAGAGCTTAGGTACCAACACACTATGTCATGCCGAGGACTATGGGCCAAAGATCTGATTGGCTGAGAGTTGGGCAGGAGTTGAAAGTACTCTTGATAGTACAGCCATTGTCATCCTAAAAAAATGCAGGAACATGTTGTAGCCATTTCTTTTTGTGACTGACTCATGATTGTATGACCTGTGCACATGTGTGTGTGTGTGTGTGTGTGTGTGTGTATGTGTGTGTTGTTTTCTATACTTAGGTGTGTGCGAATCACTGACACTGGACTGGGCTACCTGTCCACCATGTCTTCTCTGCGGAGTCTGTACCTGCGCTGGTGTTGTCAGGTGCATGAGGCCTTAAATCTCCACTAAACTATCGGATCATCCTGTCATCTCCATCTTATTCTGTCTCTGTAATACAGTATTTACCCTTACATTGCCCATCTTTCCGTCTGTCTTTCTGTCTGTCTGTCTGTCTGTCTCTCTGTCTCTATACTGCTACATGTGTTTCTAGCTATTTGTCTGTCTCTGTCTATCAGTCTGTCTTGCTCTTTACAACTACATGTAAGTGTAGCTTTCTGTCTGTCTCTATTTCATGTGTTTGTCAACCTGTCGGTCTATCTGTCTGCCTGTCTGCTGAATGTCTGTCTGTCTCTGTGTCTCAATATGTCATGTGAGTAGCCATGTCTGTCCGTCTGTCTGGGTCTCTGTCCCTCTGTCTCTTTCTGTACTGCTAAGTGTGAGAGTCCCATGGTCTCTGTTCTCTCTTTGCCTAATTCGTCTCTGTTTGTCTGTCTTTCTGTCTGTCTCTGTGTCTCAATATGTCATGTGAGTCTAGACATGACTTTGTCTGTCTGTCTCTAACTGTCTCTGTACTGCTAAGTGTGAGAGTAGCACAGTCTCTATTTTCTCTTTGCCTAATACGTCTCTGTTTGTCCTTCCGTCTGTCCGTCCGTCTGTCTGTCTGTGTGCAGGTTCAGGACTTTGGCTTACAGCATCTCTTTGGAATGAGGAGCCTGAGGCTGCTCTCCCTAGCCGGTATGCCAGCCATCCCCTCATTACTCTCCCCCCCCCCCGCCAGACGCGCTGCACATTCACCACCACATTCTCACGTAAACGTTTGGGAACAGACCGTTAGCTGTTAGCTGCTAGCTGCTCCGGGTTCAATTGTATTATAAATATTAGTGGCTTGACTGACCAGAGTCGATAAACTTACACTTAAGGCTCTTAAAGCTGCTGTAGATGGTACAGTATGATGGAAACGAAACGAAATTGCTTTCTGGCTCGTAAAGAAATTGTTTCAGAGGAAAAAAGTAATGCAATTAGTCATGTGAACCTCATTATTAGAGATCTTACAAAAGACCTGACACATCATCTGTGGTTTTTCTGGGAGCCGAGATGAACAAGAGGTGAAGCATTTTGTAAATAGTGTAAGCCTTGATGTTGAAGTTGATGAACTGAATGTTACCATTACAAGCTCTTCGTGGAACATTTCACAACATCACAGAGAACAACGCAGGCAAACATCATGCTTGGCAAGGATATGACTAATGGACTAGTCTAAACAATTACTATGAAAAGGGAAGTAGTTGAGAGAAATGTGAAGAAGAGTGTATCGATTGTTTTACATTCAGTTTACAATAAATAAAATCTATATAGCTATGATAATATAACTAACAACCATAGAGTTTGAAAGGAGTTTTCAGATTTTAATAAGTGAGTTTTTCAAAACTGGTACTGACATATTTCCGAGGGCCAAACTATTGCTGTTTTTATCTTTGTTTCTGTTATTTTATCTGATTTTTTCATCATTGTTCAGCAATAATAATTTTGAAAAGACAGATCTATCTATCTACAGTATCTATCTATCTATCTATCTATCTATCTATTGAAAATCATTGCTGGCATATTTTCCAGGGCTAAACTTCTGCTGTTTTTATCTTTGTTTCTGCTATATTATTTGATTTTGTGCTCATCATTGCTCTGAGTGTGTGGGCTATATATAGAGCCAGTGCCAGAGTGTTCTCATTGCATCCGCTCACCCACTCAGTCACCCGTGCCCCTTCTCCCGCTGTCCTAGGCTGCCCCCTGCTGACCACTAATGGACTCTCAGGCCTGATCCAGCTTCAGGACCTGGAGGAGCTGGAGCTGACCAACTGTCCGGGGGCCACGGCCGAGCTCTTCAAGTACTACTCCCAGCACCTGCCCCGCTGCATGGTCATCGAGTAGCCACCGGAGGGCGCCGGAGGCATCACACCACCACATCACCAAACTCCTTCTCCTTCAGTTTGAAAGAAAATTTAAAAAACGACAAGACGACTTAAACTGAACTTCATCCAGGACCCTAGGGGGCAGTGTGCAAATAAAAAAAGGGAATGCGAGAAAAAGCAAGGGGTCTTGCGTTGACTGACGGAAGCGTGCTCAGAGAAATGACGAGACAAAGATGAAGATGAGGTGAAGGCGAAACAAGGACCAGGGGGAAAAAAAGCAACGGCCTCAACAGATGTGTGCGAAAGGGATGATGTGTGTACAGAACATGAGACATTTCGTTCCTGAGTCTAGATTTTCATTTTTCAGCCACTGGATAGACACACGGACGTTACGTGCTCACTCAGCCATTATACTATTAAACACATTAATGTCAGGTGAAACGTCAGACAGCAGTAATACACACACGTAAGTGAACTCCAAGGAACTCTCGAGTCCTAACTTTGAGGTTCGACCATCCGGTGTTTTTCTTTTTCTCTTGAGAGCCAGCAGGTGCTCCATGATCTGCTTGTGCTATCTTTCACACTATCATGAGAGAAAGAGTGACAGTGAAGAAGGAGGGGACAGTTGTTGAAGAGAAAGAGTGAGAGAGAGTGACAGAGAGAGAGAGAGAGAGAGAGAGAGAGTCAGAGAAATATTAAGGAGGGGAAAATGTTACAGTGAGATCGCTCTCAATCCATGAGCCCCTTTCACTTGGACACTTCCTATCCATTTTTGTGTCTTACCAGAAAAACAAGAAAATAAAAAACACTCTTAAAAAGAAGACTAAAGACAAAAGGAACCGCTATGTAGATTTTCTGCGTCAGAGCTGCACGCTTACACCGCTTCTTGTCATGCGAATCTTTTTTGCTGTTACTCTCTTTTTTAAATATTATTTTTTTAAGTATTATTTTTTGATGCTGATATTTGAAATGAAGACAAACGACGAGGATGATGTTGGAATTGTTGATGAAGATTACTGTGAAACCTTTAAGGTTTTGGACTAGAGAGTTATCTCGCCCCCAGGTACGATGATGGTCACAAGCGGAGTGGACACTATTGTGCTTCGATAACAAACCAGCAGCAACGACTGTTCACAAGCACCGCTGGTATCCTGAGGACCTGTTAGCCTGATAAACAAAAAAAAAAAGAAAAAAACATTTTTAGGGCAAATGTACCAAGAACAGCCCCACAAAACTGTGAGGCTTGGATGGATTTTTAGGTTTTGTTTTTTTTGTTTTGTTTTTTTGATTTCGCAACGGTTCAAAAGGGACCATGCTTGTACATACACTAGATATTATGTTGAGCTTGGCCTTCTAATGACACACACAAACAAATTAGTTCTCATTCCATTTTTGTTTCGGTGTCAAATTTAATTAGTGGCTTGTGTGCAGGTCTCAATATTTCAAATGAAAACGGAAATGCAGAACTGTGTCGTACCTTTATTTTTCTTTGCTGTCGGCCTGCTGCACCTGGTCCATGATAGAGTTGGTCCAGGTTGTCAGTCTGAGAGAATATTGTTGTGTCTTAGAGATCAGGAGAAAACACAACAAACTGTGTAGCAGCATCCCACTCAGAAACATTCAGAAACATCTCCACCACAGCTTTTGACATCAGTATAGACACACAGTAGGACACACATACACACATTTAAAAAAAAGCGTGACAAAGAAATAACAAAAAAAAAATCAATTTATTTTAACCCAAGGCAAATAGATATGTTTGCATTTGTAATTGTATTGGCATGTGTAAGAATTAGCTGGTCTTATTTAACATCTGTGCAGAAAAAACCTGTGGTGTTGGAAGTGAATGTGAAGCAGAGTGCAGATAGCTTCGTCAGGCTTAACCTAATCTCCTCATTCTCAGCCCTGCCACTTTGAGAAACCCGCGGATTATAAAAAATCAAACGCGACTTTCTTTAACTACGAAGCATGCTTCCCCATAACAACTTTTATCGTCTCTCTCTCTCTCTCTTTCTCTCTCTCTCTCTCTCTCTCCCTCCCTCTTTCTCTCTCTGAGCTCCACTTTTGAGAGGAATTTGGGGATGTGGTTTTCAGGCAGGGTCTCCAGATGCCGAGCTCACCTCCCTCTCCCTCTGTTTAATAAATTAATGCCTGGTTTACAGTTGTCTCGTTGCGACACCCTGTGACGTTCAAGGTCTCAGTGGTGGTGGTGGTTGTACAACGACAGTGTTTTGAGAGCTCTGCTGTATTCAACTGAGCAATTGTGTGTGTGTGTATGTGTGTGTGTGTGTGTGTGTGTGTGTGTGTTCAGTAGTAGAGTCTGAGAAGACAGCCTCGGAAATGCTACAGCGTTCTAACAACTGACACTCCACACATCCAGTCCCCCTCCCAAGGGAGGCGAGGGATGCAGCATGGTTGTGTTCTTGTCCCCACCGCAAAAGTCTTCAGAGAGAATGTTGTTTACACGTGGACCTTGGAGCCGCTATCCCCCGGAGTCTTACTACCTTCCACCGACTCCGAGTCTGGCAAAGCTTGCCTGTTGCCTGTAGCAGAGAGCAAATATTATTTGAAGCTGTCCTCGACTAGGGCTATAAGATCTCACCTAGCACTCCTGTAAATATTGTTAACCGAACATGATTTTCTGAAGTGTTTTTTTTTTTGTTGTTTTTTTTCCAATGGCCAGCCACTTGCTGCTTTATATTCTGTCATATGCTCAAACATTGAGACATGCAATGCACTGAGGGGTGGTCAGCCTGTGGGAGAGAGCCATGACCATGCCATGGTTTTATTTGGCCATTTTAAAAACCTACACCCAACCATCGCTCTGCCACTCCATAGCCTACGACTGCAAGCTGCAGATGTTCCTGGTGCGTACGTGTCATTTTGAAGACTATTTATTGACGGGCTGAGTAAATTCGCTCTCTCTCAGATTTGAAGTTGTTTGCTTAGAGAGGACTGTGTGGTGCAGTTTGATTGGTTTGAACTTGTGAATGAATGTGTGTGTGCATGTACTGTATGTGTGCGTGTGTGCGTGCGTGTGTGCATGCATGCGTGTGTGTGTGTATGAGTGTGTGTGTGTGAGTGTGTATGTATTTATTTATTTATTGAAAAACCTAAAGCAGACTGCAGCGGAGTGCTGAACTTTGAGCTCCACTCCATTGTTTTGTGCGCGCTGATCTACATTAGAGCCTGTTCCAGGGTCAGGGGGTCAGGTTCAGAGAGGACAGAGCAGGGAAAGTCCAGTCGATCCACGTGATTGGCTGGTGTAGTTGTGTGTGTATCTGTGTTGTTTTTTTGTTGTTGTTGTTTTTTTGTTTTTGCTTTGACGTACAGTCAGTTGATTGAGCCATTTTCTTTAATGATTTCTGCCGAGCCTGTGTTGTTTTTTTCTTTCTTTCTTTCTTTCATTCTTTCTTTTTTCTGTGCCCACGCTTCTGGTAGGCCCTCTGTTGATCGCCCATCCATGGAAAAGAATGGGAGCAGTGGACGGGTCACTCGCACTGGCCTGTAACTGACCCCAGTGTTCTCATGACTCCCCTGTTGTTCATTTCGCCCATCCAAACGCCATTAAACACGACTGCTCTTTTCTCTTGAATCGCTGCAGAGTAAAACACTAAGCATGTTTTACTGGTTGCTATTATCAATAATTATTGTTGACTTTTTTCACCATTTATTTTCCCCTCCGGCTTATTTCTATTTATTTTGTATGGTGGGGTGCATTGTTTGGATACAGCTAGTTGCTGATGAGGTGTTAAGCGTATAATGGTGCTACCAGCAGAACCCCCCGCGCAGGGGAGTCTACACACATCACACACACATTACGAGCCAACGCTTTTTGCCATAACAGGAAATTCAGTGGGGCTCGACCTCTTAAGACCTTGTGTGTGCAGAGTCCCAGCCAAGCTGAGCTGTATGCTTGTTAAACAAAGAAATATGTTGCAGTATTGGCAATTACTGAGACTCTTTATTTGCTTTTTTTTCCTTTATTGGGAGAAAAAAAAGAGAGAGAGAGAGACAGGCTTGGCTTATGAAGCGCAGTTCAACCTGAAGCACATGCAGTCCTAGTGTCTGTTACTCTCCCTTCCATTCAGTACATGACAAATGATTTTTTTCTAAAAAGGCAAAGAAACTATTCATGCTGTATGAAATATGTGTCATTGAGACCATGCATAGTATTTGAAGTTATCATTAAAAAAAAAATAACTATATACATCTTTTTGAAATGTATTGTTTGTGTATAAAAAAACATAGAATTTTCACTGGGAACCAAGACCTGTTCCTGCTTGGGGAGGAGTATGAATGAACCTCCACCAGTGTGGCTGAACATATTTTTAAAAAAAATCATTTGTAAGGGTCCTTAAAAAGTACGTCAGAAGCGATCCCTCCTGGGCGCCAAAGCAAGCCCAGGGGCAACGTGTACATATATGTACTGTAACCAAGAGTGGTCAGGGATAGGGGGGGCCATTTTGAGGATCTCCAATCACATCTGGCCATATTCCTGCATGCATGAGCTGATCAGTTTCCTTCTTACTGGACATGCAGCAGAAGAGAGTTACAAAGCGAATGCAAAAAAAACAAAAACAAAAAACATTATATATAAATATATATATAGTATATCAAAGAATGGTTGTTTGATAAGGGATGAGGTGATATGCAAGAGGTTACTGGCTTGTCTTATTAACTGAATATCTTATTGATGACAAGAGGGGTCATCTACAACAGAGGCACCAATGCTGACAATTTGAAATAGTTTTTTTTATCAATGCAAGTTAGCATCAGGACTTTTTCATGTGAGGATGGCTTCAGGTCTTTTGGTGTGTTTTAGTGTGAGCATGGGGATGTGCTACTTCGGTTTCCCAGCTCCTTGGGAAGTCGGAAGTGGGAAGTGGGCGTAGCGGGGATAAGTGCTGTTTGATCACCTGCAGACATCTGCCCCCAGAGGCTCTTGGATGAGAAATCTGTGGGGCCCCAAACTGATGGGTGATTTTGCAGAACTAATTCACAGGCAGGTCTTCAGAATGATTGAGGATTTTTACAGACCGAGTTCACATAAAAAAAAGCAAGGGAAAAAAACGGATTTCTCATTTTAAAGCCTCTCCCACACCACAGCAAACCTTTCTCCACACACACATACACCACACCCCTTCCCAACCCCTCACCACCACTGCTGTCACCGCAGCGAGCAACACAGCCCAGCTGTCTCGTAATGAAACTCTTTTTATGAGATTACCACATCCACTCCATCCTCCCACTACACCACCTCTCCGCTCATCCACCGAAAGGCACCCAGAACTCATTCCAGCCTAGACGAGGTGGGGGGGAGGGAGAGACGCTCCCAGTTGCCTCAAAGGCTGTTCTGGAGTCAGTCCTCAGCAGACATCCCCTTACTGAGTCATTTCCAAAGATGGGAGTTCCTGGCTGTGTCCCAATGTCTACTGCAAGCCCTGAACCCTCAAAGACTTAACCAGCACACGAGTTGACTTCATGATTGATTGGCAGATTCATTCCAGTTAAGTCCTTAAGGGATCAAGGGCTTAGGGGTTAGGACATTGGGGTGCAGTCTCTATAAGAGATTGGCTTCATGCTGAGATGAACGTTTCATGTATTTTTGTCAAGGATGGTTAAAATGGGCAATGTTTGTTTTACAACCCCAGGTATGTAATTATACACTTGATACTAAATCATATTAATAACGCTTTAACTTTTCACAGACGGGTCGGTTTGGGAGTTATTGTCATGGAAATGCATAGCTAGGAATGCCTGGATGAGTGACTGTGGCTTGACAGGCTAATAAATTAAGAAATTGTGTCTCTGCATAATGCTTACCATCTCTCAACTGTTATCGTTTAGATTCAAACGATTCTTTTGACTTTTTTTTTCTTTTTGTTTTTTTGTTTTGTTTTCACAGTTGTGACATACCAGTCATGACTTTGGGCTGTATTTACTTTTAGATTTGTTTTGCTTTGTTTGGTTTTGTTTTTTTTTTCTTGCTGTAAATAATTCTGTGGTGATTGATTTTGACAGAAGGATATAACAGAAGACTTTCGATCTACTCCATCCCATGGCTGCAGTGCCTTGGCAACGAGCGTTGTTGTTTTGAAATGGTTCGGTTCCAGTCTGCACTGTTTTAGTAAAAGTTGTACAAAAGTATGAACGAGGGTTTGCGTTTGGAGTTTTTCTTCCTTTTTGTTAGCTTCATCATCAACAAACATCCATCACAGTCTTTTCTGGCTGGTGTCTAATATCAGGTGTGCTACTGACCAAGTAAACGGAGTAAAAAAGAAAAGGAAACATGTCCAAACATAAGCACAGACAGGCGAACATGCTAGAACTGAAAACACACACACTGTGAACATACTTAGAGCTCCAGCCAATAACACAGAGCATATGTAATCACACACTGGGAACAGACTCAGGGCTACAGTCAATAACACAAAGCATATGTTAAGCTTACTAAGACACTACAGAAAAAAATATATAATTTAACACACAAACACACTCACTCTACACCACTAATCACTGACATACATGTACATATTGCAATACACACACTCACGCACACACACACACTGAGAGAAAGACCACAGTACAGAGAGAGAGAGAGACAGAAACAGTGCTGTCATCTCCCCACCGACTAGGACGTTTTGAGGATGAAAGCTGTCAGCTTTGGCTTAGGTTGTCTGAGATGCGTCTCACAGCCCTGTCGAGTGTGTGTGTGTGTGTGTGTCTGTTCCACTCAGACCACCCCGTCTTAGAGAGAAGCCCCATTATGTAAGTGTTCTCCTTAAACACACCACCATTTCCACAACAAAAGCAAGTTCCCCCAGTCATGTTTATGCCGCTGAACTATCTCCATATTAACTGGTCCAGACAGAAAATTTGAGCAAAATGAGGTAGAGGACATGCAGGAGACAGAAAGAGATAAACAGAAACAGAGAGAGAGAGAAGAGGAGAAGTGAAAGACAGAGACAGCATGTGTTCTTCCCATCTCTGAGAGGCTTCCAATTATGATCCCTTTTAAAGGGGATGAGTGGTGACATTTGCAGGAAGCAGGACAGGAGTGGAGTCGAGGGAGGAACATCAAAGAGAAAATGACTCTGGGTTTTGTGTGTGTGTGTATGTATGTGTGTGTGTGTGTGTGTGTGTGTGTGTGTGTGTGCGTGCGTGTGTCTGATTGGCGCATTAAGTCCTCAGGGAGCGCGTGCAGGACAAAAGAACACTTCTTGTGTGTCCTTCATCATTCTGTCTTTCTCTTCTCTCTCATACTCCCCCTCTTCAGGCCCTGTATGCTTGATTATTCAGACATAGATGCTGTGGGTTCACATCTGCTTCGGAGCCGGCCGTTATCTCCAGCACAGATTAAAGGACTTGTCAACTGAAATGGGATTTGAAACACCAGGTGTTTTTGTGTTTAAGAAATAACGGAAGTGAAGAAATGAAAAAAAAAATATCATTTATATAATATTGCCATTACCTTTCTCCAGTCTGAGGGTTTGTCACATAAAAAGAACATTTTAATTCCTCTGCAGGTTTTAGTTAAAAAAAAACCCACTGATATAGACTCAGTGTCTTTGTGCCCAGTATGCTGTGATTTCTCTGTACTGTACTGTAGGTGTTAACATTATCTATAGAGTATATTGGTTCTCAGTGTGCATTGATCCATAGATACCATTACCCGCAGCTGTTCGAATTCTGCCGAAATAGAGATCGAGCATCAATCACACTGACATCATGGCTTTCGTGACAATCATTTAATCATAAATCAATGGTGTTTATTTATACTGAAGACAGGAAAAAAATCATGTCTTAATTGTTAGTACAGGTTGAATAAAAAAAAAAAATGATGGCAGCAAAAACGAAGTCAATGTAAATATGTACAGTAATGTCATAGACTAGAGGAAGAAGCCATTAAACATCCATATTTTTTATTCGATAGTAAATGCCAGGGACGATTGTGTGAAAAGTGTACCTTTTAAAGAATGGATTGAGGGTAGTGAATGGGGATAAATTCTAAGAAGAAAACAAAAGAAATAAGCAAAATAATTGTATGAAGTCTTTAGCTATTTTGACAGTAAGTATCTTTGTAACTATTGACTTGCCACAGTCAAATAAGGTGGGGAAAAAACAGCCTGTCATTCTCTACATACACCATAAGATGGCACTGTTGCTGCAAGTATTCTTCACAGTCACTATTAAAAGCACAGGAAATGTTTTGACTCCCTTTACATAAACACCAACAGAGAAAGACCTTTGCATTTCTACTGAACTGGACAGGGCTCTGCAAAAGAAAGCATAACTGGAAGCAACATTGAGACATAATTTCAAACGTATATAAAATGTTATTTCTCATTTTTAAACTCAGATATGCGTCTACATCATGTGCCCCTCAGCAGCTATCTGAACTCAATATGTTAAACACAACAACAAAACAATCTCCATAATAAACAACTTAGAAAGATTTGTTTTACGTTTTCAAATAAAAAAAGCAACTTGTATGTACGTATGCTGTATGTGTCTCTGGGTCAGGGATCACATTACTTGTTCATTACGAGTATAGAGGTGCAGCAGATTTTTTAAAGCAACTATTTGGGTCATCCCTCTGCACCACAAGAGCATGTATTCCAGAGGCGTTTCAGACTTTCAGTGTACCACCAACTACACAATTCTTCATCCAGCCTTTCAATCCGATGAGGAAAGAAAGAGAGAGAGAGGGAGAGAGAAAGAGGGAGAGGGAGACGGAGGGAGGAATGCAGAAGAGCTGCAGGGGAGAGTGAATGAATGATCAAAGCCTCAGACATACTGTCTCCTCCCTCCTTCTCTCTCTCTCTCTCGCTCTCTCTTTCTTTCTCTCTCTCTGTCACACATACAATCTCTACTTCTCTCTCACAAAGACGACACTTTTTCAGGCACATTCCCACCGCCCCTCTTTTCATTGTCGATAACCCCATCCCCCCTCCCCCTTCCAACCACCCCCCCCCCCTGCCCCATCAGCCTGCCAGACTGTTTCCACAAAACCCATCTCACAAAAATACATTTGAATATGGTGCTTAAATGCCTTACGTAGCAGAAAATAAAGTCTTTAGTCAAGGTGGGATCCTCTTCTCTAAATGGGCCAGAGAAAACTCCACGCAGTCTTCTTCTGAGGTTTTAAATCCTCACTCCTCACTTTTTTATCTCTTCTCTCTTTTTCACACAAAATGGCGGATCGTCCCATCTACGGAGTGACAGAGACGAAGGGGACGGCGTAGAACGATTCCACTTCTCCTCCGGTCCTATTTTTCTTTTCTTTCTCTTCGTCTTCCCACATCCATCCATCCATCCATCCATCCTGCTGTCGCTGTGCCCACCGTCACTACCACCACCTCCACCACCACCACCGTCACCACCACCCCCGTGTCTCTGCTCACAGGTGGCTCTCTGTCTCGTTCTTGTCTAGGGTACCGTTCTCCAGGCTGAGGCCGGAGAGGCCCAGTCCGTTGGCGTTGCTCTCGTTGAGTCGTCTTACCCTGTAGGTCTCATAGTGGATGTTGTGGGTGACGTCCTTCAGATCTTGCAGGTGAGACCTGAAGGCCAGCCAAGACACACACACACACACACACACACACACACACAGTGAGAGGTCTATTAGGGTGAGCCCATGGCGAGGGTTTGGCAGGCATAAAAGGAAAGGTGTATGTTATGCGAACATTATGCGTGGCAATCATTACTCATGGTAATCCGAGTCATCAAATGATCGCCCCCCCTCCACCCTCCCCTCCCACCCCACTCCTGAAGTTTCCATTAAAAAGTCCCCGAGGTGCTGTTTGACGCAGCCTTTCGAATCTGAGTAGGTGTGATCACAGCGGTAAATGGATGACGTTTGCGCGTCTGTTGCTGGTGCCATCATTCATCAAAGTGAATGGCTTTTCTCCTATATTAGCTTCACCCTCTCTGGCAGCTCTACCTTCTGCCCCCCCACCCCAACCC
>JASCQY010000001.1:3698127-3709098 GCA_030264315.1 Sardinella tawilis
ACACAACACAACACAACACAACACAACACAACACAACACAACACAACACAACACAACACAACACAACACAACACTGGTCAGGACTTGAAGACGCAAAGCCCGAAACCCAACTCTGCGTTTTGGCCTAGGTGTAGCTGTCAACCTGATGACCACGGAGCCAGAAATACTGAGGCGAGCGAAGCAACCAGATCTCCCAGTCTGCCACTTGGGGGCTCGGGCCCTTGCCTGTGAGTTTCAGAAGCTGAGGGAAAGGCCCCGTGGCCGTCTTAGGTTTCCTACTGTGGGGAGAAGCAGTTTCTTTTCTATTTGTTCTGGCGGCTACTGACAGCCACCCAGCTTTGGGCTATTCACTAGCCTGTTCTGGGTTGTCCATTCACTAAAAAAAACGCCTTTGAGGCCTGTCTCCACACCTCTTTCTGCACGTCTCCTTGCATTTCTACTTTATTAATGCCTGCTTTAATCCATTCCTTCTTAAGACCCGTATTGCTATGATTTGAACTCAAATGCATATCCTAGGGATGGGGGTGTGAGTGGATGTTTGTGGGACGGGGGGGGGGGGGGGACACACACATTTCACAGTTGCACAACCACATGAAAGGCCCCGTTCGCTACACCCTGTGCAGTCCCGACACATTCCAACCCGGCCTTCACGGACCCCGGCCTTGCATGTTGAACAGGGCTACTGTATGTCTTCACTGAGGTCCATTGTGGCACACTAGCCCCTTGTTCTTAGGTGAACTCTGTGGCCTACTTTAAGGTGAAGCTGCCAGAATGCAACCTCTCTCTCTGTTGTGATACCTTTCCCCTACCGCGAATCACATGCTTTATAGTCCGCAGGATAAATCTGATTGATAAGGAGACTAATTGAAGGGAGCACCGTGAGCAGAGGACACTGTGCCTTTCACCGCATCTCCTCATGCTCACAGAAGCATAGATGATGACAATTGCATCCTTTGACCAAATTAAATTGGAGCCTGTCACATTCAATGTCGGCCTCTTAAAGCTACATTCATCCCACACAACACAGATGTTGGAAAACTAGTCTCACACATAGGCATAGCCCCTCAGAACATCATTTTGTTTTATGCTTTTTCTTTTCTTTTTTCTTTTTTTTTTAAATATGTTGCATTCAAATAGCCCCCACGCTAGAAAACATCTGTGCACCAGATAACACCCAAACAACCGCCGATGGCCAACAGCCACTCAGCATCAAAGGCGCCACCACTTGACTGGCGATACAATGGTATTCCATGATGTTGTTGCAACTCTAGGGGGTACCCGAGCCAGTCACCATCTGATATGTTTGCTTGCCATTAAGTAAAGGCCAGTTGTTTCAATGGGCAAATCTCATTAGGTGTGGCTTAGAAAAATTCCTTCCTACCCGGCCGGTGTGCACGCATGCAAACATTTGGGACCCTGCAGGCCCTTATCACGACCACAAAGTTTCAAAACAAATATGGATATAACACATTTCAGTTGGCTGATACCTGTAAGTCTGTGCAATGCACACACTCACAGCAGTAATGACCTGAGCCAGAGAAAAGTTAAGCCAACTTCCTCAAGTGATCATCAGTCTAAGAAATGCAACTGTGTAGACAAACAATAGTCCCCAACAAGCACATAAATGCAATAATAGATTGTGTTTTATTCCAAAGGCTTGAACTAATTTGTTTTTCCCCCTAAGGTCAGCACCTGTCTAAACAGCTAGACGCCTGGAGAGAGAAGCCATTGTTCTGCTGTCCCCTGCTCCTTCTCCCATTCATGACAGATCCGCAAGGAAGGGCTTCTGCCTTGGTCCGAAATGTGTGTCAAATTCAATAGTGGTCACAGTAGTAGAGAAGTCTCTCTCTCTCCCTCTCTCTATGGAGATAGCTTTCTAAATAAAGCGCCTCTGCGTTGCACTGTATCTCAGGCCAGGGGTTAGTTTAAGAGCAATGCATGGCAGGCTAATTACAGCAAACAGTCCTCAGAATTTAGGGGTGCGAATGGGAATGTTCAAGATCATGCCTCGCGCGGAAAAAAAAAAGAAAAAAGAAACGGCGTGCTTTTGACTTACAAGTTCTTTACAAGGAAATACTGTGAACTTAGAGCACTCTTCACAACATTGCATACACTTTAAAAGACGTAATGTAGTTAAATGACAAAAGAAATCAAGTCCAGAAAAAGTTTCACACAAGTTCGCTCTTAGGCTAAAGTGTTAACTTTTATGGGCAAATATTTAATAAAATTGCTAAAGCACCACAAAGCCCATGACATAATGACATAGGCTACATCGGAAGCAGTGTTCCATTTCATAGCCTTCATAGATGCACCATCATACCTTGAGCAAACTTCAATAAAACAAAATAAGAGTAGAAGAACAGATGGACAACTTGACAAAATCATTATAGTTGTTGATTGATTACAGGCCACTGTGAATAGGCAAAAAGTAAAACGATAGAGCTCCATGTGCTTGGGGTCGCATACTTGTGGAATGAATGCATTCCATCTCCATGGGTCTTTACAGAGGAAAAGTATAGTGTGCAGTGTACTTCTCTTTGCGCTCACACCGTGTAATTAAACTCTATACCGCCAGAGCATAGGCTATACGTTTAAGCAAAGAGCCGTCTGTTCAGTAGAATGTGTACCAATATTTTACAACAGTGCGAACAAGTGAATGAAAATATAAGTTGGACATAAAAGCACTACTCAACAGATTAGTTTAAACTTTCCGCGCTGACTGACGAAGCTTTACAAGTAACTTAAATCACTCACCCTCAAAGTCAGACAATATCCCCTCAAGATGGTCATTCACAGAAATATTTGACATCCTGACTTCTGTGCACAAGAGTTGTCCTAAAAGGCACTCTGTTGTTCAAAAGGTAGTTTTCAGATATGTGCAAGATGAATTCCTTTCGACTTATCCAGGCAACCTAACAAAACTTTTGTAGTCTTTAATTGTGTAAATTGCAACAAAAAAGTTGCGATTTCGCAAAATTCCGCTCACATCCGAGTGCGCACAGCAAGAACGCGGCGGCTCCCAATCTACACTCTGTTCGAACAAATCGCTAGATAGATGCGCCTCCTCCCCCTGGTATCACTCTCAGCGCACGGTCCTGCCCCCTGGAACACTCAGGCGCGGGGATCTCTCTCTCCGCGCTTCACCTAGCCTTCGGGCTACACCTGGACTCCAGGGAAAATGTCTCCATTGTTTTAGTTTTTGCTAAGCGCATTAAATGATCCAATGAGGCTATAGACAAAGGGGGAGAGGATGTCTGTTGATCTTGAGCTCCCTAAAACACATCTCTGTTCCTAGGCGCTGACTGCTAATCCTTAAAAGGTGAAATGCTACCACATAGTTTTGGAGAACTTAAACAAGAAGTGGTGTTTGGTGATTGTGTGGTGTGGTCATGAGAGAGGAACTTTCCCTTAGCCTACATTATCACAGGAGCTATAAAGCGGTTCTGTTTTAATGGGGCAGTGGTTCTCGTTACAGGGGGAATCATGGAGCTTTGTGGGGGGCTTTAGTCCTCAATGGCACCGCTTTTGAAGCGTTTATTATGTGCACACAAACTTTTGCTTATATCTCAAGGGCAATAATCAATGCTTTCTCTCTCTTTTTTTACAATATACATAAAATGTCAAGTGCCATGTCATGTCAGGGACTCAGATAATTGAATTAACAATTGAATTAACAGTTTTTTGAAAGAATGTGGATGGATGGTTAATCTTATTTGTGTCAGTCCTATGAGGGGGGGGGGGGACCTGGATTAACTTTAAGGGTTAACCTTGAATCATGAGTCTGGCCTACTACATTGGGTTTGTTCTCTTGTAACTTTTAGGAGACCACAAACCAAAGTTGCAAATGGATCTTCACCACTTCTTCATTACTCTCTTGTAAGATTTTACCCCATCAGTGTATTTGGCACTGCTTAGGCAAACAGCAATGTAAGCATTTTGATGAGTGATTTTCTTCTCGTTCTTTCAGTAGCCTCCCTGTTGTAGAGAATGCACTCTGATCTGACTTCTTAAGTCAGGCAATGACCCCTAAGTTTTCAATCATTTCAGTATTCAGACATTTTGAATAATGTACAGTTTGTCACCCATTGTGTTGGCCAACTCTGCTGACAAAACAAACAATCCCCCAACCCAATCCACCCATTTTAGCTCAGTGTTGGATCACTGTAATTCTGGCATAAAGCTTTGGCAGAGCTTGTGCAAACCACCACACACTCAGAGCTTTTCTATGAGAATGTCCTTCCTTTCAGAACACAAGCCAATCCCCCCACCACTCCTCTCTCTCTCATACACACACACACACACACACACACACACTTCCTTTTATCCCTCAAAGTGATGCCGCCAGGCTGCTGTCTTTTCTGTCTCACTGCACTTGCCCCCCCCCCCCCCCTCCTCCCCTCTCCCATCACCATCACCATCACCACCACCACTATGGGCAACACTAGCCAATTAAAAACTCTGGAGTGACGAGGAGACCCATGTGAGTCGGCCGGTTCCCATACTCGTACGCAGTGCTCCTCGCTGTTGAGTCCGAGCCATAAACTGAAGTGGGTCCTCATTAGCCATATGAGCCCGGTACGTTGGGGATTACTGTCACCGGCCCTTTTCACGGGCCAGAGAGATGGAGGCAGGCCACAGGTCTGAAGGCTTTTGGAGGGCCACTTAGTAAGCTGGTAGAGATGGAATGCGGGTGGGTGGAAATGCTGGAGGTGGTGGTGGTGGAGGTAGTCACAGTGGTGGAGGCAGCGACGGGGGCAGCCGACCCGGCAGCAGTGCTGGTACCGTGCCTACTCTGTATCGGCGCTACTAATTGTTCCTGTCAAATCTTTGCTGGCTTATGGGGCCAAACCGCACAACCCAAGTGGTCTATAAAAAGGCCAATTTTCTCTTGAGTTTGAATGTTGGACGGCAATGAAAGGAGAGAGAGGGATTAATCTAGTAAGCGTGATGCTGGAATCAGTGGATCCTTGCCAAGCCTGTCGGTGGACTGGAGGCCCACTGATGTGACGTCTCTTAAAGAGGGTGGTGGTGGTGGTGGGGGCTGGGGGGGATGGGGGGGGGCATTTAGGGAGAAAATATGAGAGTGCTGACCCTCATGCAGTCATTATTACAACACTGTAATGGCCTGTTCAAATCCTTGACCATGCACACACACTGTATGTATTGAAACATGTTTCCTTTTATCGCGTTACTGCACGGCTTCAATGGCCCCACTGATTCGCTCTGAAAATGAAAGAAGCCTCTTAGTGAATGATGGTGCGTACACTGAACATACTGAGGGTCAGGCGAGACTACACCCCTCTAGAATGGTAAATAAACAAATGAATGCTTTCAATTTCCTGAGCGCTGTGGTTCCCTGCAACGTCTCTCTGAGAGGAGCTTGGGTGGGGATTTGAAAAGGAGCTCAGTCAATTTCCCTTAAATTCAGCAATCATTTCTCCCGGCCACAAACTGAAAGCAGGCCATTTAGGCTTATTTCATCCTATTTTCAAACATTTGACAATCGTCATGGAAAGATGACCCAAGGAGGTCAAGATTTTCACATAAAAAAGAAACATATTTCATACAGAATTGAGAGAATATTCTGTTTGGATATTAACATGCTTCAGTAAGATAATAAATGCACACATACAAACATGTATTCATATTGAATATTGAATAAAGCCTAAATTACATATTGAATTTTTCTCAAGTGTCCCAAGTCTTGTACTGATAATAAACAAATCCAGGCACTTTTAGAGTCCTGCTGCGTGCAGTGGCACTCTCTGGTGAGGATCTCTGAAGCGTGGTCACATTAATGATGACAGATTGGGGATTACCTGTGAGCCAAAGGTGCACCCTGACAGCTGTGAACGAAGCCCAGGTATGCTCTGTCCACGCTTGAGTTGGCTCCTCACCTGCCCATCATCCTGGCCCCTTTCTCCCACCCCTGAAGTGGGCAATTAAATAGAAGAGCCGTGCAGGTTAAGTCAGGCTCGCTCCCCTCGGACAATAGGCGACCTTTGCCCTCTTGCTCCTCACCTGCCTCTGGGACACAGATAAGAGGCTCTCGTCCAAACCCGAGGTATGCTCACCCTTCAGGAGCTCAAACAGTCATTTAGTGCAATAATCTGCTTTCAAAGAGAGCGGGCAAGTGTAAGCAGAGAGACGCTTAATACAGAGAGGACCAGGGGAGGAAATCGAGTCAAACAGACTGAGTTGGAAAAGGCTGCGGCACCACAGGCCATGCAGTGCATGTTTTTCCATGTGCTCTCTGCTGCATTCACATCTGCTCCCCTGTTTGCCAGTGTATCTATCTGTTCGACTTAGCCAGGTTATGGCCACTAGCAAGCTCACCTTCCCTGTTTCCCCCCAGCTGCCATTCCCATGAATTATTCATCTGGAGCCCCATTCTGGCAGGGACCAGGAGATTAATATTTGTAGTCGGCACTGATGCTGCTCAACTGACCACAGAAGCGAGAAAAATCTGATCAAAGGCTGGAGGGTTTGTATGAAAAAAAGAAAGAAGAGGAAGAAAAAAAGCGTAGCACTGCGTCCGCCTCAGCCCTACAGAAAGCAATAGATTTCTTTCTCTCTTTTTATATTCCCTGGATCCAATTACATTATTGCACTCACTGCACAGAATGTGTCATACATTATAAATGTGTTGATTCTATCCTAAGGTCCAACAGCATGTTTGAAATGTCAATGAAGATATTTGTGTGTGTGTGTGTGAGTATATATTTGCCTGTGCAGGGATGCGTCTGTGTATCTTGATTCAAAGGTACTATAGCCGCTCGACTCAGCCTTTGCTTTTCCCGCCTCGTGGCCTGAACTCTGCATCACCCAAAACAGATATCCAGGGCCCGGGAGCAACCCTGCGGCTTCCCAGACAAGAATCCCATCATCCCCATCCCCAGCAACCTACCTGAGCAGAGCAAACACTCCGCTAAGTCGGCTAATTATCATACCCATCTCCCGCATTGCACAGACACAGCTAACCATGAGCATGCAGGTGGTTTTAGGGAACCACCAGCTGACAATGAGGGGGTGGTGGTGGTAGGGGGGTGGGATTATCCCCCATAAATACTCCCAGGTGATTATCAGTCAGCAGGCCCTGACCACCTTTAAGGCACAAACTGCCACAAACCATTCATGCCACACACACCACACCACACCAGGCCTACTCTAATTTCAGATAGCAACTGGCAGTGAAACACATCTGGACCTGATCTAGCATATACCAGGCAGATCACTGAGGCTTTAAAACACAATAAATTACAGATTTATATCCAAACAGGAAATGTATTATGTTGTTTAGCAACTCTTTTCACTGGGACACGGAAAATAGCAGGCTATGCCAATACATCAAAGTCAATAGGCTTATGTTGTTGTCTCATGTAAGCCCCCTGCTTGCGCATGGCATAAGAGCTCATCATTCAGGATACACACGTCTCAATACATCGCCAAGATTGTGCCTTTACTCGTCAGAGGACACTTTCCTGAGGTGAGGTCTTTTTGGTTTGGTCTATTGGTTTGACAGACACTCAATACAACACAATAGTAGCCTGAAGGTGCTCACAGCATCCGCAAGCTATATTGTTAACTGCTGGAAGACTACGCCTTCATATAACCTGTAGCCTAAGTACCGTAGCCTGGTCAAGTCCTCGGCATAGGCTACTATTGCGCAACGACCTTTCAAATATTTTCAGGGAAACAAGATAGATGTCCGCTATTTAACCTGTCGGTAATTGCAGCTAGGCTGTGAATGGCCAGAAGGCACATATCAACCGCACGTCCCAGGACAGCTGATTGGTCAGGCGTTTTAAATAATCGTGCCAGTGTTGTGGGGAACAATTAACACGTCTGTCAAGTTTCCTTGACGAGATTAGGCATCAGTGCCCCGAAGCCGTAGCCAGTGTTGTCTTCAGAGCTAGGTCTGGACATTTTCAAATTAAAAAATAAAATTCTCTTTCGCTTCGTTTCAAACCAAAGTCGCAAAATCATTTGCAGTCTTAATGTAGGCTAATTATTCGAGTTAGTGGTAGCCTGTTGGAGTGTTAGTAAAGTCAGACAATGTGTCTTATTCTGTAGCTTACGTTTTTTAATGTCCCTCGTAGCTTAATTAAACAAATGTAGACTTATGCATATGTTTGGTGACGCGTTCCTCTTTTGTGACTTCTACACTTTGTTTTACCTGGGGCACAGTGGACCGCATGTCCATAGTCTTATTGCATAGCTCCCCACTGCCACCTACTGGGATCGCATACATTCTGCAGTGTCCGAGGTTACTATTTTTATGCCCTTGGCAATTCTCATCCACAATAGATGAACAAAAGCCCCCTCGTCAAAGCTTCAACATCAGAGTGATTCCTTACTTTGACGATTTAACCGTGTGCCATGAACAGATTCAAAGGGGCTGATAATGGCACCCACCCCTCACACCTATAGGATCACATGCAAAATCTCTCCACTGGGCCTCGAGTAATTTATGCAAAGGCATTATTGAACTTACTGAACCAAAAACAAAGGCGCTGCATTTTTGCATCCTTCTTCCCCACTCTCAACTCCATATTTTCAGCGAAAGGGAGAGAGAGAGAGAGAGAGAGAGAGCGAGAGCGAGAGCAGGAGCAGTAGGGTATTCCACTCTCACTGGGTCCACTGCACAGATTGAGACAGGTTGATGGATGAGCAGAGCGGCTAGGCTTGAGTGTGGAGCATAGCATGAGAGTGGGGGTGAGGGGTGAGGGGGTGTGGAGGAGGGCAAGCAGAGGTGCGTCCTTCAAGCTTCACTGTGGAGGCAGGCGAGGTGTGTGCGCAACACCGGCAGACTTGAATGCCGTGTTAAAGCACTTTATTGATATTCATGCTTTGGCTTTTGATGCATTGTACGGTACACCTGCTTTGCAATTTATTATGGTAAATAAATAACATAAAGATTGTGATAAAACAATAATGTGAGTAGCCTACCTTGATGGTCCCCCTCAATAAACCAATGATGAAGCTAAGAAATTATAATGAAATACAACGCTGTAAAATAACACAAAAGATTGGTTAGAGTAGACTAGTATGGACAGGCTCTCATGTTGCCGTATTCTGGTCAAAGCAGTTCACAATGTGTTTTTTTTTTACACTATCCCATGGGAAATGTCGTTCCTTGAATCTCCCATCCTTTGTAAGGCCAGTAGCAGAGTATGGGTGAATGGCTCCTGCATCCACCAATACAATAGGAGAAATGTTTCAGACCAGACAAAAAATGTTTCTTTTGTTAAGACATGTGCTTTGGCCATGTTAAGGAGAATAGCAGAGAGGATGGGAGGCAATCGTGTGTCCAGCCAAAGTGACACCAACTCACACAATTTAATTAAATGGCATGTCATGTCAGCAGGAATGCAATCTGCGTCTTAGATCTGGCCACAGCACACTGTGACACGTTCCAACAGACTCCTGCAGAAAGGAAAACAAAATGGCTATTCATTCTCCCGGTCATTCATTTCTGCGCAGAAGCAAGTCCTGAAATTACATTCTATTTGAATTGATTCACATCTGAGAGACAACCAATTTGTCATCCAGTGTTAAATGTGTAATGTTGTTGAAATTATAGAGTATTTTTTTTTTGCATGTATACCTCCCTTTTTATCTTCACACAAATGCAAGCAGTCAACAATGCAAGCAGTCAACATTATTGCCAGAATCCATTTGCATTATACATTAAAATTAACTATTCACAGTGCTTACATGTTAAGAATAACTTAAATAAGGTTCAAAATTATGGCTCAACTTTGTAAGTCAAAATATTTTCAGCTAAAAGATAGGCTAATATATCTTTCAGTCTAATCATCTACTTCAGCTCTTGTTATTATTCAAATAAAATATCTAATCATCTAGTAGTTCAACTTTTATTTGTTATTCAAAGAAATTTCAGATTGACAAGTGACAATGGGGAAACTGATTGAAAGGGACTAGGCAGCATACACTTTTACTGTTGTTACGAATTTGTTAATAGTCCAAGTAATTATGTGTCTGTGATGGTAATAGTCAGCACAACTCACTCTGAAATGTCAGAACATAGTACAGTGATACTCCCTACATCACCTTATAGCACATTCCCCGTAGCTGGAAATTTCAACCACGCCTTGGTCCAGGAACAAGATAGAAGGTGTGGTTGAAGCAAAAGTAATCTAGGTTTGAAGTCCATGTGGCAGTTTACTAGTTTCAAGTTCCATCATTCCAGCACTTGAAGAAAAAATATCCTACACTCAACGAGTCTTAGGGATTGTGCTTTTGACAAAATATAACTAATGTATGTACATGTAGATAGGCTATCGAATATTTCCACTTCACCTTAGATGTGTAGGCTACACATCACATACTGTGTGCGATATCCATGCAATTACCGCAGTTGCTATTTGGTAGGCCTGATGTTTGGATGGTAGAACAGTTATTATACATTCCGCAAGATGCTTTACGTGTTGGCTACCTATAGGCTATACCATACTGTATAGTAAAAAGGTCTTCCATCTGTACTTGTTGTTATAGAAGAATTTAATTCAATATTTATAGAGCTGTTTTATCACCGGATAAACTAATGTTTCTCACATTACCCTTAAAAAGTGAACATCAAGATTCAGGGGCTGAACACTGGGTAGGCCTATAGAACAATTCATTAGCATATGACTGACTCATATAAACTGATGTTATCTTATGTGAAAGGTGTAAATTGTAGGCCTATGTCTGTCTAAGAGCAAAAAATGCATGTGATAGGATAATTGAGTTCAGGTGCAAAATCCTCCAAGTCCATTTTCAGAAATATGCAAAAATGCAGTTGTTTATAATTATAATTTCTGAGTAGGCCTAATTTCTAATCTATATCAAACTGCTATTTCTGTAAACGCATTGCAAATGGACTTTGGACACCTGAACACACACACACACACACACACACACACACACACACACACACACACACACACACACACACACACACACACA
>JASCQY010000001.1:3709198-3720711 GCA_030264315.1 Sardinella tawilis
CACACACACACACACACACACACACACACACACACACACACACACACACACACACACACACACACACACATGCCTTCATGAAATTTTAGCATTCACTCATTGTGGTTGTAGAACTTACATGAAAACCTTTCACATAATCATTCACACCAAATACCATGTCATTTTGTTTGGATGTATAAAGGTATATATGTATATGCAGGTATTTAATTAAGCATACCTAACATAAGTAGCCTGGGAATACCCATGCTGCCTTGCGCGCTCGTTCCGAACTGCCTGGAGACCATGGCCAAAATTTTTGCATGAATTTGGGAACCAATCACACAACGGGGATAGATGACAAGACGGTGCGTGAACTTTTGGACAAACGAAACCTGAAATCCCGTACAAGAAAATGTATAGGTGATCTCCAGACTAAATCTCACTTGAGATTTAGACTGGTGTTAGCCAGGCTATAACCTAAGCAATCTATTTGGTAAAAAGTAAACAGCAGAAAGTTGGGAGCAAGAACTGTGAACACATTTAGGTATTTCTCCCTTTTGGAGCGGGGAAAGATGTGAAGGTTAAAAGGGATTTTTTTTCTATTCATTTTTCATTTGTCAAATAGTTTTGCCTACAAAACTGAGAGAAACTTGTCTAAGGGTTGTTGAACCGTTGCCTTCATTAAACTCAGCGAAGAGTTGCCTCTAGAGGTCAGTCTCTAGATCGACTGGCTCTGGCCCAACTAAGATCACTTTTTAAGTGGATGACCAGCACACAAGTTTAGGATTGGTCTTATCAATCAGAGCGTTATGGCATATTGTGATTCTATCGGTGACAGGAGCAAATAAGATCAACAACTTGAAGGTCAAACCTTTACCACAGAGGCAGGTAGGTGTTCTCGGACAACGAGCTTGAAGAAGTGGGTTACTTTGAAAACGTAGCGGTAACACTTTCGACAAGTTCCTCCTCGTAGCTAACTACTCCGGGTTTTCCAAGTCTGACCTTCTGCTTTGATAAAAAAAAACAAGGAACTTTTCCCCAAATGTTTTTGTAGACAGTTGTTTTATCGAAAGTAAGTTGAAGAGCACGGAGTCAATAGGCTAATAGAAAAGTGGATTTGACGCATAGAGGCAATCTCTTGAGGTTGTCGGCTAAGTAACACCATTATTGATTAGTGTGACTGGTGTCTATCGCTATGTTGTCCTTAGCCAGTGTTTTGTTATCGCTGTTTGATGGAAGTGTGTGTGTAGCCTACTTTTGGCAGATTGTTTCACTAACAAGATCAGACTATGATACTTTAAATAGGCTACCGATGTTTGTTGGTCGTCTGCTCTTCGACGAAACATCATCGAGCGGCAACATTTTGATACACTCTGAAACTTTGTAACGGGATACTTTTTTCTCCCGCAGATTTGGATCTACGACCATCGAGACTGTTATTTTCTGTGAGAATATAGGCCTGTATTCTTCACATTGATACGCAGTGTCTTTTCTGGAGAACTTTGGGAAGGATTGACGTTGGGCGGACGTCATGCTTGTGAAAGAATATCGCATATGCATGCCTCTGACTGTGGAAGAGGTAAGACCCCGGGCATCTTCTTCCACATAGGCCTGGCTACTTCCTTCCTTCCAGAACACTAGACAACGACGGGAAGAGGGCCTTGGAACTTACCCATGTAGGCTATTGTTGTAAGCCAAAACTGTCCTTAAAGTGCACTATGCAGATATCTCTGACAGTTTCCCGTTTTATCAGTGACAAACAAACCCACACTTTACCCCTGTAAATCAAGTAGGCGTAGGCCTACATTAAATTATTTGGTGTTGTGTCTTGTTACAGTACAGGATAGGGCAGTTGTACACAATTAGCAAACACAGCCATCAAGAAAGTGACTCGGAGGAGGGTATTGAAGTTATCCGGAATGAACCCCATTACGACCCGGCGCACGGGCAGGGACAGCACACTGAGAAGCGAGTTCACCTGTCCAGGTGAGTTTATTTTTTCCCTCATATCATAACAGTGCTGCAGATATGACAGGTGTGCATGTCAGTTTTCATTTGCAAGAGGACCAGTTGCAGTCACTTCTAACAGCAATTTGTAATGTCATATTGTAATCAGGTTAATTGACCTTCCTTTATTAGCCTACCAAATTCCTGTCAAAATAGCCATGGTCCCTTTTAGTTAGAGTTTTGCAGAGACACAATTTTTGTGGCTGAGAGATGTGTTCAGTTGACACATAATTTAGTTTCACCAACTGTCTCATGTTTTATCATGAGATTGTGGTCTGTGAACTGGAAGTCCTGACAGATTTCACTTGGCGCTAAGCCATTTCTTTCAGCTATTCGAGTAATTAGGCTACTCTATTGGATTATAACAACTAGTGGTAGACAAGTAAAGCAGAGACTGCCATTATCTTTGAAGTAAGTGACGGTGCAGTAATTGGGTTCGTTTTCATTAGACTGAAAATCGTTGGTTTTCTGTCCGACCATCAATGTCTCAAGTTAACAGATGTCAACCGTTATGTCATTTTCATTGGCCCTAACTCTGTGAATGTGTATGAAATACCCTTCATGTTGACAACTATCACTGATTTTTTTTCTTTCCTCTTAAGGAGCTGCTCTAGTTTCTAAGCAACCATCCTAACCATTTTGTTTTAGTTATGGTCATGGGCTGTGGAGGCATTCATACCAAACCTCAAAGCACTCTATTTTTAACATGGATTTCTACAAATATACAGCCTTTAATGACATTGACTGTCAATAGCTAGCTCTCTTCACCTGCTTTGCTGTCTCCGTGAGCGGTAAAGTGAGGAGCAATGACTATGAAGTTTTATTGGTTTTGACAGCAAGTTTGTATGCACTTGGTGACCTGTCTTTGAGATCAGTTTGTTACGGCTTTTCAATGCCAACTGATTTGTTCACTTTGTTCATTTTGCCATGTTATTTGAGCTATTTTTATCATTTTGATTAATCATCAGATAATTTAATGTTTCATTTTCTGTGTGTCATATGCGAGGAGTTGTCTCTTGCTACCATCATTACTGCTGGTCTTTCTTTCTTTGATCCTCTCTCTCTTTCTCTTTCTTTCTTTCTTTGTCTCACAGTCTCTCCTTCTCCCTCTCTTTCTTTCTTTCTTTCTTTCTCTCTCTCTCTCTGACTCCTCTGTACACTCACATTGTCTCCTTCTCTTTCCCTCTTCCCCTTTCTGTCGCTGATTTGCACTCATTCTCCTCCCATCTCTCTTAATGCAGGTTATGCTGACACTTTTGTTTGCTGTCAACATTTCATTTAGTTGCATCATTTTTACCCTGAAAATGTGCATAATCTTAAAGCATAGAATTTGTTATAATGCAGAAAGAAAAGAGGACAAAAGTGCTAGATATTCAGGTCTTGTCAAAGTGTCTCAGAGCCGGCGCTAATTGATGACGCATGGCGTCTTCTCCTCTCTGATATTTGGCGTGTAGTTAATTGGAGGAACAGCATATCGATCGTTGGCACCATTTCTACCTATAAGAGCTTGTCAGGGGAAACAGGCATGTGTTGCTAGCAATGCTGCTGTTATCTTCGACTAAAGTGGTGGTAATGGCTGGTGAAGCAGGTGGGGGTTTCTCAGGGAATGTAATTGTTTTTTTTTTGTTTTGTTTTGTTTTTTTCTCCCCAAACATATCATGAAGAAGATTCTCACACCAAAACATTATTCCGTTTATAGGAGTATGTATAACCGTGAATACTGATTGGGTGTTCCACACCGTTTCTACGGGAAAGGCAAAAACGATGCTTGAATGTTCTATTTCATTCCCAAACTACTGTACTGCACAACATTTTTAGATCACACATGGAATGCTAAAATGACAGTCCTGTGGGAAAAGCTATGATGCTAATAATCCAGCTCTCTCAGAAAAGCCTATATTGGTGTATATATATACCCCCCCCCATCTCTTCTGCTGACTCCACCTTCCCTGTTTCTTTACAGCCTTTGGTAAGCACTCGCTACATACGTCGTACAACACTGCTTTACAGAATTCTTCACTTTGATTGAAGGGGTCAAAGGTGAAATGCCTCTTGAGAAGTGGCTGTTTAAAATATTCAGTCAGTTGAAGCCAGTGATTTTGACTTTGTTAGAAGTGTAAGCCTAATCAGTCTGGTAATGGTTATTTTCAGTTCAAACTTATAATGCATTTTCTGGTTTATATATATCCAAGAAATTGGAAAATGTTGGGGAAAAATGAAACCTTGACAGGATTATTAGGACCCTCACGCAAAACGCAGGAGTCTGGTGCTGACCCCGAACTGACTTAGGGTTGATTAGTTATGACTTGTACAGTATATACCGTCTCTCTCTCTCTCTCTCTCTCTCTCTCTCTCTCTCTCTCTGCACCTATGTCCATCTGTAATGGTATGTACTGTATGGTATCCCTGAGCCAGAAATACTCTTGAGATGTAAGTCCATTCATATCCTAGCCCACCAGCCCGTGGTGTCTTGTACCATGTAAATTTATACCTCGGCTGACGGTGGTGCTGCTGCTGCTGTTGCTTCTATTGGCTGCTTCTGTTGCTTCTATCTCAATCATGGTGTGTGATGACATTTTGCAGCAAGCTTCCAAGCTGGGCCCGTGCCTTCGTCCCACGTATTTTTTACATCACGGAAAGAGCCTGGAATTATTATCCCTACACTATAACCGGTAAGCCTAACAGCCCCTCACCGTGGGAAACTATTGCCCGGGCTTTTTCTTTTTTTTTTCCTTTTTTTCTTTTTTTTCCTGCAAACTCAACACCGTGACATTTCTGCCACTCACACTGCATGGAGTGCAATTCAAAATTTTGTGATTTGCCAGAGCCATGTTATATTTTGGGATTTTTACACGATGCGATTTATTATCCAGTTCATTGTGTGGAATGATTGATACTAAAAGTAATTGAATGGTGTAATGACATTTATAATGAAAATGAGGAGGACTGACGGTGAGCTGTAAATGCAGTCACATGATGCTGGGGACAGGGCCAGTATTAGAAGGGCCATGTGCTCAGTTACCTGCCATTTAAGCTTTGAAAATGTATGGCTTTGAGTCTCTATAGCTGTAAATTTGCCTTGGATGAAGGTTTGTCGGATGCCAAATGCTAACATGACTTGCTCTTATCTTGTGTCTTTCATGACCATCGCCAACCAATTTTCTCCTCGATGTTTGACAACTGGATCCAGAATATACGGTAAGTTTGCGTCTGAGATTGGAGCTGTAGTAGCAGCAGTGGACACTTGTTGTCTTGTTTTCCGTATGTGGCATGTATTTGTCATACGACACCACATCCATACCACGTGCTAGATGTTTCCGCTGCACGCGAAAGCCAACTCCACGTCCTCCCTGGTTGATCGTGTCGGTGGCGAAGTGGCAGCCAAAATGTTTAGCGTGATTGCGAAGCCTGAGCCATAAATCAGTGGGGGTTGGTGTCGCGGAGATCTTATAAATGTTTATGCAGTCCATGAAGCGCCATGTCATGACAAGCAATTACAGTTCGCCCCCATCACCAGCTGTGAGCGGTAATGACATTACATAGGGGTTCTGCCGAGAAAGAGGGAACCATTACTGTGAAAGCATTTAGCCAAATGGGTCTGACTCTTTCTCTTTCTCTCTCGCTCTCTCTCTCTCACTGGGTGAGGGAGAGAGAGAGTGTGGGAATGTATGCATTTTGTGTGCAGAAATCTGTAGGAGGCTTACTGTGTTTATTGCATCATTTTATTATTCCACTAGAGTCACTTAGGAGAATTGCACACATCTAAGTGCGCATCTGGAATATTAAAAAAGAAAAAAAAAAACTCTTAGCGGGTTTGCTGGAAACATGTTGCAAAATATTGTTTATATCTACAGGAATTAGGAATTGAAAACTACCCAGTTCCACAGTTCCAGTCACCATTACATGCACAGCAGCATACACAACAAGGCAAATTTGTGTTTTCTGTAAGTTGTTGTGCATGAAGAGTTTAATACTGGTGTCAAATTCTGATGGAAAATATAATGGAGCTCTGCCTTGTTACAAATGCCCTGAATAGGACACAAATATGGTGAAGGACAACAAGGTTATCGAAGCAGAGTACAACAGTTTTTCGAAAACATATTTGTCAGGAACAACTCAGATTGTTGCTGGGTCTAGCATTGATCAGGTTCTGTTTGAATATGCATGATACTGTATGGGTGTCTTTCCCAATAGCCGTGTGACCATTTACCAGTTCATTACCTGTATATGCATGGACCATACCTAAAATTTAGTTGGATTTATTGGATTGTTAGTGAAGACCCACAGGATCTACCAGTGTCATGCTAGCCAAGAATCAGATTGGCATCACGGATGATGTTCTCAGAGAAGCTAATTTGCTAAGTTTACCATCAACTAACCTTTAACTAACTGTTAACTGTGTGTGTTGATCCCCCAGTGTTCCTTTTTGCCAAAGTTCTCCATCCACATCGAGACAAAATATGAGAACAACCGTGGAACCAGTGACAATGTAAGTATAGCTGGTCGGGGAGTTGTTTTGATGCGATAACCCAGAAGCGGGGGCCAGATAGGAGCTTTCTCATTTGAGCTCATTTGAATGTATCTGCGGCAGCATCAGTGTTTATCCGAAATGCTCGTGGTGCCGCTGTAGTCACACCTGGTCCATGAATATTTATGTCCGACTTCGTCTTCTGATCTTAAGAAATACAGAGCCCTCAGATGAGGCAGGAATTTATCGCTGTGGCGCCGAGGCCCCTTGTATATCTCACATTTTATGCCAACACTTTCATCCTTTTCCCTGCTTAGATTTTTGGCCTGGAAAAAGACAGCTGTGCTGCGGAGGTGGATGCCTTGGATATAGCCTATGATGACTTCCCAGAGAGGCACTACAACCTCTCGGAGGTATCACTAATGAAAAAGAAATAAAAATCTTTCTTAAACACACACACACAAACGCACTTATACACACACACACCAACCTGCATCATCATCATAACAAAATACGTGGATATTCTCCAGTCTGAAGGGACCCTCGCTGCTTTAATTAGAGTGGAAAGAGTCCAACATGTGTTGCTTTGCTTTTTCTCCCTGGGTGATGTGACTTAGCTGGGACTGGGCTTCATTTATCCCACCCCCCCCCCCCAACACACACTCTTCTCCCCCCAATCCTCCTCTCTTCTGGGTCCCTATTGAGACCAGTAAGGTAAGCGCAGTGGTGGTGGCGGCGGTGGAGGAAGAGGTGGGACTGGTGTTGTTAAAAAGATGGCTGTAAATCTCTGGAGTGGATCAGCCTGTGCTGTCTCGCATGATGTGTTCAGGTGTCTGCAGAGGATTTGAGGCTCACAGCCTGTACGGGGAAAAAAAAAAAAAAACGAGAGTGGCAGAATTACAGTCGGCATACTTGAGCACGTGAAACGTGTAACAGACTCAGCCATATGTGAACGGCGATCGCATCTGTCACTGGATCCAAGTAGAATTCCAATGCACAAGATTGAGCTCGAGACCAACATTGAGAGAGCGCCTTCACTCACTTCACTTCAGCCACATTAACATGCTAACGTGCTACAGCAACGCTGCCTTGTTCCTCTCCATTCGTCCCCTCTTCTCATAAAATATTCAGTGTGGTTTATGCAGTCAGAGTTTAACAGTCTTCGAGGATGATTTAGATTTTTTTTTTTTTGATACCTTGAATACCACAGCCCTCCAAGCTCTGGAGGTACTTCGGTCCCAGTGATTGTTAACCTTTGTTTTCTCCATTTCTTCTTGTCCTTTCTCTTCCTCTCTTTCCTTCTCCTCTGTGCTTCTGTTCAGGACTTGAGGTGCTTCTCTTCCATGAAGACTGGCCGAGGGCCACTGCAGGAGAACTGGAAACAGACCTGCTCTCCCATCATGTGCTCCTACAAGCTGGTTAGAGTCCAGTTTGAGGTGTGGGGCTTGCAAACCCGTGTAGAACAGTTTATCCATAAGGTATGTCCACTCCCAGGTCCCTAACATAGAAATATGCTGGCTAATGTTTTTGAACATTTTTTTATAATCACTGGGAAATAATTGGCTTGTACAAATGCTCAGGAACAATGGAATTTATCCATGAATGTCTTCCCAGAAGAATTTTCTGAAATTTGTTCTTAAGGTCCCATTTGGAGAAAAAAACAAACCCTGCCATTTTCTAATCAGACAGTTCACATATTACAAGTAATAAAAACAGAAATATTATGTCCTGTTGCTCACGGGGCAACATGCTCACCTCATTAAAGACAAAAGAACAGGTGATAATTACAAGACAAGACAAGGGCCTAATTCAAGTTTCAGTAGGACTGTGGGTATGAGAACTGGCTTTAAAGCCTTTTGGCACATTTAAAGGCAGTCATAGACAGAGGTGCCTTTTGCCAAAGCAGGTTGATTACAAAAAAATCAACATAGTTAAAACTATAGCAATATTTTTCTGTCTTAATTATAGTATACTTTGAATGACTATTGGGGATAAAACATTTTGAAATTGAGCTAATATGTTAATACAGCATGTGTTTTTATAGGTGATAAGCAGTTGGATGCTTTAAATTAAATTTGACTGATGATGGTGAGCGTGATCAAACATTAAATATTTTCTTTGCACAGTTGACCGGTAATTGGTTTTGTGGAATCAGTACCTTGGAAAAAAGAGAGTACGAGGGCAACTGATTAAAATCAGGCCTTATTGATAAACAAAGCCATTTTGAAACTATAGATTTGATTATCGAAAGCCATATGCAGCTTATTTCACTTTAAAACTTAGATAACATTGATATCCACTGCATTAAGAATATATAAAAGTATTTGACCTTATTTTCTATTGTACATCACACATATTCTGGAGCAGCATCATTCTCAGCCGACGAACTGCTGCTCAAAAAAACCAAACCTTTTCAAGATTGGAAAAGATGATTTCTAAACTGTTATACGACTATGAAAGTGCTGCGCAGGATCTCTTTAAGGTTCTCCAAAACAGCCATTTCTCTTAGCCATGGCTGCAGTCTGCAGTATCCTCTTGTCCTGCAGCGTGACCTCCTCTGCGTCCTCATGGGGATCCCGCTCATCTTTTCACCGGCAGGCAGCCGGTGTCCAAGTGTCCACTCTAAGGGTGGACGGTGCACTGACACTGCAGCAATGACCGTCCCAGTTGGATCTCTTGCTTCGCAGACTTTGAGCCCATCCTATGCAATAGCAAGAAAGATTTTCATTTTTCCTGCAAACACTCGCTCTCATGCAAGGCTTATGGTTGATGTGGTGTGTCGGGCATTGTGCTGTTTCTTAGTTGCTGTTTGATGGCTCAAAAGAGCTTTCATACAGTGGGCATGGAGGTGGGATATTCATTGTCACTTACTGTGCTACATGACCATGCATTCCACGCCTGCATTCCAAGCAGAGCGCAGAGACATGTGACGATCCTGACCAATAAGCTACATACTAAAGCACAGACAGACTTGACCTTGTCGGCACACGTGTTCTGAACATAGAGTTATGGCCAAACAGTTACTCTGCCTAATATAAAGTCACCTTGCTAAAATAATCACAGAAGTCATTTGTTGGGGAAAAAAATTGTTCTTTGCCCAAATCATCTAAAAAGTATTTAAGCTAAGTGATTATTTTAGCAAGGTGCAGCATTTTGAAAAACACAAACAGAAGCAATGTTAAAAACACAAACTCACAGAAGTTAAAAAAAAATTGGAAGTGGAAATGGTGACTCATTTAAAATGCACTGTTGTAATTACAGTAGAAAAACGGGTAGACGTATAATGTTTTTCTTTTGAAAGTCACCAGAGATTGAGTCATTGACTCGTGTCCATGTCCACATGTCTACCAGCTGAGCCGCAGGTAGTGTTATGTTACTGCTCCCTACTACTGACCTGTAGTCTATCCGTTCACAGGCCGCGTGCCCCTAGCCGTGGGAATTGAATCCATGACCTTTCTTAGCGCCGTGCTACTAGTTGAATCACGAGTACACTACGCCTAGTCTCAAGACCTGACCCAAATATCAGTCTATAATCAACACCCACCAGCCCCTCCCTTACCTCGACCCCCATTGGAGGACTGCAAAGGTGTGAGGGGGCGTTGGGGGCGGGGGGGGATCTCAAGTGGAACACAGAGACACACACTCATTTTTAAATCAGGCTGCTTATTGCAGCAGTGATATAAAAGCGCGGCAGGTTTCCACCATATTCCCTCGTAAGCGGAGCGGTTGGGTCGTAAAAAGCCCGGCTCTTAATCTCCCCCAGCCGGGGGGGGGGGGGGGGGGGGGGGGGGGGGCGGGGGGGCGCCCCCCCACCCCCCCCCCCCCCCCATATCCCCATAGCCCCATCCCCACCCTCCCCCCGCACTCGAGGGCTCTGTGCTGTGCTGTGCTGTGCTAAATGTCTCGCGGGAGCCTGCTGTCTTTCGTGCCACCACTTGCCGAATGGCACTGCTTATTTACGACTGTGTTTGTGTATTTGTGTGAGAGAGTGGGCCGTTGTGTTGTCTGTGGCTCAGTTTGCTTGCACTGATGAATTTTTGTGTGTGTGCGTGTTGTGTGTGTTTTTGAGGGTTTTTTTTTCTCCTAAAACATGGAAGAAAATGATGCACATTCTCCAATTTAGTGTCTATATGAGCAGTGTATTTAGTTTCCTTTTTTTCTTATTGCATAGGTTTTGTTTGTTCACACATGGGTATTGTGCCTGTGTGTCTGACAGTCTGTTTTCAGTGGAGACTCTGGATGTCTGAATGTACACATGGCTATGTTATGTGTGATTCTGTCACAACGTAATGCCAACCTTATTGCAGTCATAATGCCGGTTGGCTGACCTTTAGGGGGTGCTTTGTCTTTAGCACGTCATTGAAGTTTAAAGTATTTAATTAAAGCAGGTGTAGCTTATATTAACAAGTCATATAAAACACGTAAATATACAGGTCTGTATAGCCATATAGGCCAATTTATATCTTTTGTACATTTGGCAGGTCGATGGGGCCCAATTAAATACAGAAAAATTAATTTTATAAAATAAAATTTTATAAATAAAACCAAGCAGAACAAAAATATAGCGATATAACAGATTATACAGAATTGTGATGACGTCATAAGACAAAGCTTACTGATTCAGATTTCATTTGGAGCACCCAGCAACCAACCCCATTCTTAGCTTGTGATGACTAAGCACAATAACACCTTAGAGACAGAAGTGTGTGTGTGAGTGTGTGTGATTTCGTGCTGAAGAGTCTAAGACTCCTAGTTTTATGTGACCACTCCCTTCCCCTCGGCCCTCTCCTCTAATGTCTGCCTATTTCAATAGACTCATAATAGCCTGAGCATTGTATATATCTCCTGTCCTTTTGTGCTCAGGAGTGAAAAAAAATGTTTTAATTCAAGGTCATCATTCCTCTCTCTCTCTCTCTCTCTCTCTCTCTCTCTCTCTCTCACTCTCTCACTCACTCACTCTCTCACTGGCTTTTTGGTGTCTGTCTTGCTCATCTTGTCTCTGTCCCTTCCTTCCTCTCCCTCCCTCCCTGTCTCTGGCTCATGCTCTGCCCCCCCCCCC
>JASCQY010000001.1:3789978-3801719 GCA_030264315.1 Sardinella tawilis
CTCTTTCTATCGCTATCTTTCTCCCTTTCTCTCTCTCTCTCCTCTGTGTTCCTCTCAGTCTCTGCTCTCATTCTCTCTCTCTCTCTCTCTCTCTCTCTCTCTCTCCTCCCCTCTCTCCTCTCTCGCTCTCTCATCCTCCTTCGTTCATTTTTTATATAAGCTTCCTCCCCTTGAAGTGAACTCGTTATGGATGCTCCAGTTGTTGCCGTTCGACAGGAGATTATTAAAAGAAGACATTATTGAAGACTACCACCGTTTCTGAGTGTCTCTCAGAGAAAGAGACTGGCTCCCCAGACTACTGCCTGTTAGCCTGTCGTTACATGATCCATACATGGCTCTACCTCCACAGAAGGTGAGCTTTCTGTGTCTCGCCCCAACGTGAATGCATATTAAATTACCGGCAGCGAAACTCCTCTACATCTGCATATTTTTTTCCCTGACGGTTGTCTTGGACAGCGGCCAACAGAATACATTAGAATAGGGAAATATTAAAAATATTGATTTAGCATTTATAAATCCGAGTTGATGTATTGATGGCAGCGCTGGACAGTGTCCAGATCACAATAAGTCTTTGAGCCCGGGACAGCAACAGCAATGAGATCATGGTGGCATAATTAACATAGTCGATTCATTTTTGAGGCCCCCCTCGCCCCTCGCCCCAACTACCCAGGCGGAATCCCCAAGTTCAAGCCAGTACTCTTGTCATAGCCACTGTCGTCACAAACAACAGTTGTCGGTTAAGCATTTTGTTGAACTGTTTGCATCTGGCGAGGAAAAAAACAAAACAAAACAAAACAAAAAAGCAAAAAGGAACAATCCGTGCTGTCACTGTGAAACGTCCTGCTTGCGTGCAGACACTCATGGACACACACAGACTTCATTCGAGGTGGGGCTCTTATATTGCTGTAGGCTGTCGTGGAAAAAAAAAATACGCAAGTCAGGCAAAAATGTGACACTGCATTATATTCTGCCCAAAACCGCTGAAGAGACGGAATTGCCGGGTTTTATCACTAGTAATGACCTTGTTTCTCCTGCTGAGTTTGGAACTGACACATATGAGGCTCTGAAGAGATACAGTATTTGACTGTATTAGCCAAAGCCCTGGTAAGAGCCCAGACTGTATATGTACTGATGAATATTATCATTTAATTGTACATCCTGGCTCCGTGGTGCTTGCGGGGAGCCATGTGAGCCGGTCTCTAAGGGATATACTTTTGCTTGAGGGAATATGAAGATGGAAGTTTGCATCAGCATTTCCAGTTTGTCTCCAAAAAAAAAAAAAAAAATACATGTAGTGTTTGCCTAGGGCTTGGAGATTTGCGTTACATTACTCACCCTCTCTCTCTCTCTCTCTCTCTCTCTCTGCTTGTTCATCAGCACGTAAAACGGCAGAATTGTTTGAAAGTAGCTCGACTTTGACCTCTGCACATGGCATGATTAAAATCGGCGTGTGGCATAGCCGACTGGGGCTGCAATTGATGTCCTCCGTCTATATTTCAGAGGGGAAAAACTGCTGCTTGTACAATTTTTTTTTCGGACAGGAAGATAAGAACCAGTGGGATTGAAAAGAACAAATTTACGAGTGGCTGTAGAATGTTCCACAAGAAAAATTTCAATAAGCAATCTTTGTTGGGCCCCCTGAAACGAAATTGAAGCAGGCGTTCAGGGAATTTATCACAGGTAATGTACTGTACCCGTAATGATGTCATTGAGCTCCCTGTGTGTGTCTGTGTGTGTGTGTGTGTGAATGTGTATGTGTGTCTGTATGTGCGCGCACATGTGTGTGTGTGTGTGTGTGTGTGTGTGTGTGCATTCGGTTTTATAATTAAGAAATTGCAAACCATGGATACAACCCCAGTCCATTGATTTGTGGGATTTGCCATGGCCAGTTATATAATTAGGGAGTGGGCCTAATTTGTATGGACATTTCCCTCCCTAATCCTCCAGTTCCCTGTTTATTTGCATCTTTGCCACATATGGCTTAATATGCTAAAGCGCCGGCCTTTTTCAGGTGTGTGTTTAAGTTCATTTGTGTTTATTAACGTTAATGTACAATGAGGAAATAACTAAATTTACTGCGGAGGCCTTCATAATTAAAGAAATGTTTGCGCTAATGATCAATGTGAAATTGATCCAGGCCTGGCTGCGCACAAAAGTAAATAAAAACTTGGTGTTTTCTTATTAGGAGAATCACTGGACAAAAAAAAAAGCCCGGCAGCACAGGAAATGATCTTCCCCGGATAATGAATGTACCAGTTGTTTTTTTTTGTTTTTTTCTGTCCAACCCATAACATTTGCTTCCTTTTGAAGATTAGACTGGTAATTATTCTATCAACATGACAAATGAAAAATATTCCCCAATCTTCCTTCAATTCAATTAATCTGCTCTTTTATTTCCTGTCAGTCTATTTGTAAGCCTGAGCAGCAGCCAACCATGCAGTAAATTCATTGATGTTCTTCTCTGGTTTACGACTGAACATTATGTAAATGTTCATTTTTGAATAATTTAAGCTGGGGAGTCATTTGCATAGACTTGCCGGATTGGAAGACATTTGTTGCAGCAGGCGGGCTGAGAGGTTGACTGATATGTCACCTGAGTGCTTGTGACCTTTGGTGTGCGGCTGGAAATCACTGCGGCTGGTTGCTTTGGGGTTGCTGGGGGTTGATGTCAGGAGAAGAGGGACACAAATCACACGAGGCCTCAGTCAACAAACATCGAGTGTAAATGGTCCTCCTCTCGCAGGTTAAAGACGCTTAGGCCGATGCGGCCGTGTTATATCTGCGTGTTTGCACAGCGGAACAAAGCGTCACTGACAAAAAAAAAAAAAACCTACAGGTCGTTAAAATGAGCAGAGAGCTTCTGTCTGCAGCACTTTGGGGGTTTGTTTTTATAAGGATATCACCAAGATTCATGAGGGGTTGGTTTTTGTTCTAAGGTCTGCCAAACACAAGGTAGCAAGGACAATGAGAACCCGTATTTCTTAGCATCTACAACAATATTGTCTTTGAGATTTAAATGTCCAGGATTCTTTGCTTTTTGCCATGCTAACTCCCCACTGCTACCAGCGTCTGAAGGTTTTACTTGAAATTTCATTTGTCAGCCTCGAGCTCACACTCGATACTGTGTACCTGCATACTGTATGTCCAATATTAAATTAGCATTTCAATTTAGCTTTTGTTAGTTAAGATGCTAACACTGGCAACACGAATATCGACTGAATATTGACATTTTCCAGAGGCACCAGGTAGACTGCATAGCTCAAGCTGGTGTGGAGTATTTACAGTCAGCAGGGCAAGGGCCACACACATCCCAAGGCTGATTTTTAGATGGGCGCAGGGTTTAGCATGCAGTGTTCAAGGTAAAACCAAGAATGATCCACACACCAAACAAACAAACAAACAAGCAAAAAAAACAACAACATACAGCTCAAAACATCACCAATAAAAACCCATGAATGGGAGAATAGTGTGGTGCTTATCATTCTTCTTAATTTTTTCCTAAGTATTTAGAGTAAACCATTCTCTTGAGTAAGAGGGCCAAGTCCTCCACGACCAGTCCTCAGCACCCGTCTGCAATCAAAGCAGTTGTGGTACATGAGGACAAAAAAAGGGCCCTCCTCTCCTCTCACCTAATTTACTGTGCCTCTGAAGCACGCCAGATGGCACTCAGTAAATAGCCAAGCATTTTCTTATAGATGTGGCTTACTGCTCACAGGCCCAGTTCATTGGGCATAACCAGCTCAGTGCGATTAGAAAATGTGTTTTCTTTTTTTTTTTTCTCCTCCTCCTCTCGCTCTCACTCTGTTTGGCCCTTTTCTCCCCCCCCCCCCACCCCCCTCTGCCACATATCAGAAGCACTACAAGACCCCTCCTTTTAATCCTGCTCCTAACAGAGAACATTACCTTTTTATGTTTCACTGTTAAACTGTATAAAATACCCCTACGGCTACATCCGATCACACTCACCATGATAAGAGCTAACGGAGTGTATCAATTGCTCATGAGTTCCTATTCTCCACCAAATAAGGAGAGGCAGCGGGATGTGGATTCTGAAGCCGCCAGCACTTTCGCAAATGAAGACGCAGTCTCCCCGCGCCTCCAATCAATTACCAGATATTTTTCTCCTCTTTACGGCATCCAGGCTGCCATTTCAGCTCTCTGGCAGACAGGTTTGCAGCAGGTCTATTGTCGGAAGAGAATTCTATAACCATCCACTTTTAGTGGAGATGGAGCCTGGGTAATAGTCGGCCACCATCTGAACAAGCAACACAGTGGCGCAAGGAGCCAGCCCATGTTGTTATGTTATTTTTTTTTTTTCGGTCTTCCTTTTTCTCCAAATGTGTGCTCTGTGATTTTCAACATCCCGTCTTTTTGAGTATATTTTTTTGCATGCATAAGCAAAATGCGGTGCCTTTTGAAAAGTCTTTTATTTTCACAAAGCTTCCTTGGTGGGTGATGTTTGGTCCCCTCAGTTGCATTCATGACCATTCCATGATTGGAGTTTGACCAGTCTCTGTCAAAGAAGGTCATTCGCTTGACATCACGTCTGAAGCATCAATGTCATTTTCCACCACTTTGTTTAGCAAAGCGAGCCACTAAATTGGCCACTAATCCGGCAAACAGACTATGCAGGAACTGTTTGGTCAGACCGGCTCCCCTCTTGGACCGGGATATCGCTCTCATCAGTCATGAAATTGTACCTACACCATAGTCCATTAATGGGAATTGATTGGTGTTTGCTGGGAAAAGATGGAGGGGCTAGCTTCACCTGTTCTCCGATCTTATCGGGCATGAAATGAAAAACTCCAGTCATCCCACGAATTAAAGGCAGCATCTGATTTTTTCCCTCCTTCTCCTTCTCCTTCTTCTTCTTCTTCTTCTTCTTCCTCTTCTTCTTCTCCCTCGTCTTCACTCCCCTTGACTCCACTCGCACAGAAATTAAACTTCAAAAGGCTCTCATGTTTGGTCAGCCTTAAGTCAGGAGAACAAAGGGGGAAGGGGGGAAGTGGGGGGGGGAATCACAGGCAATTTCTTTTGTGGGGAGTCTTGAATTGTATGTGGTATGTGGTGGATTTCCACCACAGAATTGATTTTAGGAGGGGGGAAAAAAAAGAAAAAGGAAAAAGAGAGAATGGTGTGCTGTGCTATGCCGTGCGGTATCGTAGGTTTTCAGCCGTGATGCATGTATGTTTCTTCACTATGTTTGTATACATCACTAACTCAACTCCAAATCCCTGGGCAAGCGGTGACTCTGCAGGCCCCGCTGCTCTTTTATGCCGCGCTGCGCTGCACTGCCCCCTCGGCTCGAGGGTTAGCGCCCCTTCCCGCGTCTACACTGTGATGCATCCGTGCAAGTCCAGCCACACTGGATCCATTTGAAAGGGACTTTCATGGGCCAAGCGCTCCAAGAACACCACCACCACCACCTCCTCCAACCCCAATCTCCAACAGAGTGCCTTGATAGGCTGCTGTCCCCAACTGCTACCCCCCACCCCTGCCATCGCAAGGGGCTTTTGGTTATGCTGACTCCCCGCTCCGCTCCCCTTTTCCTCTCCCCCTAGAGAGCCGAGGCCCTCCCAGTGCTTGTTACCAATTCAGCTGCCCGCATGTTTTCAGGCTGGTCGCTTGATATGAACTAGCCTTTGAAAGCAAGGGTTGTGGGGCGTGGGGTGTGGTGGGGTGGTGAGGGAGAGGGGGGGGGGGGGGGACGAAAAAGTGAAATATATTAGTATGTATGAAGTGCGTAAATGAAGACATGGTGGCGAGTGCATATTGCGAACGTAAGGGAGTTTGGAAGGGATTTCTCCACGCTCCAGTCCACCCCAGTCGCATATTGTGCCCTCATCAATAAATTACATATTAATGCTTTCTTCCTCTATGCTAATCCCCAACAGAAAGGCTTGCTCTCAATGCAGAGGTGCTGGAAACTACTCTAGAGGTTGGACATGCATGAAAACAAACGGAAATAGGATCTCCGAGTGTTACAGAAAGCTGTGATTCTTTACATAAAAAGTAATTTCACAATTTGAACTCTTTCTGTCCACTCCCACAAATAAAGTTGTTTCTCTGAAAATGCCAACTTTAGCACATGGCCGGATTGCCTCTTTGCATACCTAAGTATTTAGCAGCAAATTGTATGAAGCAGGTGCTGTTACATATTTGTCACAAGTACTTTGTATTTTACCTTATGTTATACCTTTACTGAGTGGCAAGGATCACAGGCAAGCATATTTTTAGAAAGCAGACAGATGTACATGACAAATATTTCTTGCTTCCTCCCAGATGTCATCGTAGATGCTGGGTTCAAATATGAATGTCAGGCAAACATTTGCCCACTCCAGTGTTCCTTCCATTTCTGTTTCCTTCATTCTTTAGTGTGTTTCACTGAAAGATATATTAATGTGGCACTTTAATTAGGCAGACCTACAGAGGTATTGATTATTCACTAGCCTGGGGTAAAGTTTTCCTTTTCCTCGTAGTCATTTATCGATCTCCTGCACAGGAAGATTGACAGTCACGGGGCCTGCATATCAAGTGGCCAACGATTCTTAAAGCCAACAGTTCTATGTGCTCTGATTCAATGTCTGTAGTATGTATTGCAAAAATAATAATAAAATACTAATGATAATAATCATAATAATAATAAAAAAGATTATTATTTTTTGTATACACAAAACTAGTGTCAATTTATGCATCAAAGTGCTATATGATGTTACTCTGTTTAACACAGTTAAAGTGATACAGAGCATATTCACTGTGAGTTGTTAGCTGACACTATTGACCTGAGTACTGTATTAAACATGCGTTATAGTCTTTCACATGACTCACAGTACCAGCCAAAGTAACTATGCAGCAACCTTAAGCAGAAACTGACAGATGTTTGATCCAAATCCATAAATTTGTTGAATGAAATTCTAGTTACATAAACATGTTCTGTGCAAAAACCTGCAATTAGGTTGAAATTAAGGTTGCTCCTGAGGAAATTGGATATACCTGTCCTGAAGTACAACATTGATCTCCGGCATTTCCATAAGGTACATTGACGAAGACTCTAAAAACTGATAGAACCTCTACTTTCTAGGAGATATCTGTAGACCTTTAAAGGAACAGTATGTAAGAAATAAATGTAAATGAATCATAAAATGGCACTGATATATCACCAGACAATAAGGAATCATGATCATTTCAAATGCTTTTATCGCTGAAAACAGTAATCCAGCCTGAATATCCCCATTACAAAAGTGAAGTTGCAGCCCTCAACTTATGTTGATGTTGTCATTATTATTATTATTATTATTATTATTATTATTATTATGTTTTGGCCTGTTGCTCCACCCTCCACCTATCTGATTTCAGCAACCTAGGAGGCGGGTGAGGGGATACTATGCTCTGCTGTATTTTGAAAGTGATTGTGGTGCCAGTTTGGGCCACAAACTCACATACTGTTCCTTATATCTTGTTTTGAGAGGCACACTTAAAAAAAAAAAAAAAAAAAAAAACCCTCTGACAACCCCCTTCAAGTTCATTATCAAGTATACAGTTTGACATCTAGCTTGCATGCGTATTGGATGGAATGTGCAGCCATTTTTACCAGTTGGCTGACCCAAGGCTTTGTGTTTGCTTACATGATGAGAATAAGTGTTTACCAAATGTGTGGCCATGAAGATAAGTTCTGAGATTGAATCATGAAATAGCATTTATAATAACAGAGATTTAGGCTGCCTTGTAGTCTGTTGTGCTGTGTTGTGCTGTGATATGCTAGTCCGATGGAACAGAGTCTTTTACTTTATTCAAAGACTCTGACCACTCTCAAGAAATCAAGACATATTGTAGGCCTACAGTATACTGTATTTCCTTACTGGTGGATGGACATTTTGTTTTAACTTCAATTTCTGTTCACTGATTGGTGTCTAGAATTTCTAGTTGTGCAATCTGATGAACCATGGTACTATGCTGGCGTTGGCCAGTCCGGGGCTGAGCTGTGCTGTATCATGCCATGAGCAAATCTTAGAGACTGAAACACAATCGTGCTTCACCTGTACTCCACTGTAATAGTGACTCCAATGGCTTAAGATTTCCTGTGTCAAGTCTTTGCTAATTAAAAGTTCTGTTTCACCTCAGATTGAACTGAACTCTTTAATAAGTTTTTTTTTTTTTTTTTTTACATACATTTTTACACACAAAAACCTTGGGTGACCTCCCAGCTATTTAGACGCTTTAATACCCACATCCATACATGCTGTGTTCTTTTCTTATTTGCTTTGAGAGATTAAGATTGTAATCAGCCTTCCACACCGGCCATAAACACAAAGACTTGATTTCTGTAGCGTGGGTTTGTTTGAGCAGCATTGTTGTTCATTAAAGCGCAGCGCATGCTCTCAATACATTTCAAGCTGTTCTTATTGAACGAAAGCAGACGCGGTCATGCAGGCCACCCATGCAAGAGGCTAATTGTGTGTGTTTGGAGATTTATTAGTGCCGGTTTGACTCTCCCTCGACTCCCGAGAAGTCGCTGCTGCTAAAGGAGGCAAGAAAAGTATTTTTTTTTTGCGGGAAGGCGGAGATACTTAATTGTGAGTCAGGTTTGACCTTTGAGCATCACTATATTCACCATATTTTATTTGGTGGGTTGGTCTACCTAGCTATTCTGCAGCTCTGCTGAGAGGAAGAAGTTAACCTTGGGTTGATTCTCCGATGCTGTATTCAGTGTTAAATTGTCAATTTTTTTCCCTCTAAATCCAATTTCACGTATTGAAGTGGCCCTGAACTGCGAGTAATGACATTTCACTGAGGAGTCAAAGCTTTTTGTTGGATGGTTTTGTTTCCTGGCACCTATATCGTATTCCTTTATATGTGAATGCCAAACAATATTAACTGATTTACATTGTATTTCTAACCCTCACATCACCTTGTGAAAAATAGCAATGTTTGTATTCATTCAAAACCAGCACAAGAAACAGTAATAAGTAAGCAACAACTCATTAATATTTTGACTGGAAAATATTAATGAGTTGTTGTCCCAATTGAATTTTAAATTGCTACAAAGATTTATCTTACCTTTCTCTATCCGTGTGTCTGTCTTTCTGACTATGTGATGAAATGGTCTCTCCTGCATAGTCATGCCTTTTTGAACGTTGTTTCCTTGTCATCCTACACAGTTGACTGTGTGGCTTCAACTGGTTTTAAACCCCCCAACACACACACACACACACACACACACACACACACACACACACACACACGAGACGCAATATCCATCAAATGATGTCTGCCAATAGTTCAACATTTTTATGTTCAGGTTTTTACATGCCTTTGTGGTTTGGATGCTAAGGGATTAATAAATAGTTTACGCCATACATGAATCAAGGCGAGTGTTATGCATTTCTGACTCCTGCTCGTATTAGTAATATAACCTCACATAGGATGTGTCTCCTTCTTTATTGCCTCCTGGTCCCTGTGGTGTGTTGAACTTGCTGGTTGATTGCCATGGCAGCCTGGTGGTCTCAGCTGAGCTGCTGTTATGTGGCACAAGCATTATAGAATACGCACACACTATAGAGGACACACTCTCACACACCCACACTGCCATTCAGAAGTTTGGAAATACACAGAAAATGGTGGATATTTTCTATAAAAACCCATATTTTTGGCCAATAACAAAGGTGTCAAATGAATAATAAAAATATATATATAGTAATGGCATTTTAGTTTGTGGTTTGTGTATTTTTGCAAATGCCTTGCATTAAAAAAGCCTAAGTGCCTGTTATAATATCTGAAGAAAGTTTTCCTCCTGACAATTTTAAATCATAATCAAATTCAGGTAGCTAAAGGTTGCCGGTTTCATTGTAACAGTCTTCAGTCTAACAAACATGCTTGCAGAAGGATGAATTTCCCTTCTAAACCTTATGAGCCACCATAAAGCATTTTAGAAAAACTCTTTCAAAGCCTATCAAGTCTATCAATCGCACACATGCACATACACACATAGACAAACATGTACAAATACATTATACAAGATAGACTCTCAAAATGTTACACAATGGATATATCAGAAATGATATCAACACCTGTTTGCCTAACAAAAGTATTTTGAGGAATAAGAATTCTGTCTCGCAGGTCATTTAACACACACATAATATATTCACACACATACAGTACTGTAGACACTGAGGAGGAAAAAGGGGGATACCAATTTTATGCCTTTGAGCAACACATATTTGGGGGGGGGGGGGAGTTGAAGGTCAGGGGAACATAACTTGAGGCTATGACACAAGTATTAAAGGTTTATGGTATTTTTCTCGATAGCCTGCTCGATTTCCATGACTGCTAGCTCTTTAGCCGTAAGCGGATCTGAAAGGTCAGGCTAACAAGCGTGAAATGTAATGTCCGATTGTGAAGGGGTCTGATGAAAGTGCAGACACCTCTGAACCCCGTGCTGGACGGCTGGGGAGACAGTGTGTGTGTGTGTGTGTGTGTGTGTGTGTGTCTGTCTGTGTGTGTGTGTGATGGGTTACAATCAGATTTAAAGTTTATCACATGAGCCAAATAGGTAAAGAAAGAGAGAGAGAGAGCGCGAGAAAAAAGAAAGAGAGATTGAGTGAGTAAGAGTGATAGAAAGAGAAACTCTAAAAAAAAAGAAACCGAGGGACAGGTGGTAGAAACAGTCTAGGTAGGAATGGCTAACATTTATAACATGAGCCAAATGGGCATAGGGGGAGACAGAATGATTTATTGAGTGACTGAACGAGTGTAAGAAACGAAAAAAGGATGAGAGAAGTGGGAGGAAATTCATGGAACAGATGGACAGCTGGGCGAGAGAAGTAAAGTAGGTATAAACAGCAAGAGATGAAAAAGCTTGAGAGATGGAGAAACAGAGATGGAATTAGAGCCTATAGCCCAAGAGAGGAGAGTTTGGAGTGAGGGAGACGGGGGGTGAAAATGTCAAAGGTGGAGAAATGAGAGACAGACAGACAGACACATACACACACACACACATGCACACACAGAAAGAAGCAAGTGAGAAATGGAAGGCGAGAGGATGAGGAGTGACTGTGATGGCTACATGAAGAGAGAGAGGGAGAGAGAATGATGGTGGGAGAAATCACAAGATTGAGACAGTCAGACAGACAGAAAAAGACTGGAGAGGAAAGTAAGAAGAAAAAAAAAAGCAAGCAAGAGGGAGGGAGAGAGAGAGAAAGAGAGAGACAGGTTCTGAGACCAGATAGAAGGGAGAGCAGGAGAGAGCTGAGTTTGGGCTCAGTTCCAGAAGCTTCCCCACCTGCCTCGGACTCTCCGACCACTCCCACCCCACTCCCACCCCCCCTCACTCCGAGCCAGTCCGCATCCAGTGCCCCCAAACCCTCCACTGCGCCCCCATCCCATCCCACCCCTCCCCCAACGTCTCAGTGGCCCTGGCTCGGCTCGGCTCGGCCGTGTGGTTAGTGTCCGCCAGTCGCCAGTGCCTGCGGCGGCAGCATAATTGGCATCTGTCTGGCATGTCAGCCGTGTCCGGTGGCGAGTAAAGGAGCCACTGACGGACACGCTGGCATTTGTGTAAAGATCAGAGGTGAGACATGCTGTCACGGGGAGCAATCGCGGCCGGTCGGCCGGGGGAGAGACGGGGCCCCTGCCAAAATGCTTGCTCCCGTTTATTAGGCCAGCTCAGTCACTGCTGGTCGCCTCCCCCCACCCTCTCTCTCTCTCTCTCTCCCTCTCTCTTCTCTCTCTCTCTCTCTCAAACC
>JASCQY010000001.1:3825136-3830452 GCA_030264315.1 Sardinella tawilis
CCCCTATTACGCTCTTATTAGTCGCGCGCAATAGAACGGTTCGCTTTTCTGTGCCGAGTCGAGTCGAAGCCCCTGATTGACTCTAATTTAAATGGACACCAGAAAGCTGAAATGCTATTCTAATTCTCACTCTCTGTGTTCTTTACTCCCATCAGATTCCTGGACAGCAAATGAATTGTGACGGAGAGGCACTCAGGGTGAGTTTCTCTCATTCTGTTTTGGCGTTGTTGTTGTTGTTGTAGTTGTTGTTGTTGTTGTTGTTGTTGTTGTTGTTTTGTTTGTGGACATGTGGCTTTTGTCTTCCCTCATTCTCCCATCTTGAGGTATTTTTGTAGTTTTTCCTTTTGTAGACCTTCCCAGAGCAATGTATATATTATATACTGTATACTGTATATACACTATATATAATATACATACTGTAGGTAGAAGGAGTGAAAGAGATCTGTGCATAGAATAAGTGCAATGCAAACTGTTGTGACTTTTCTTGTCGTTGTAATTTACTTTTGCATTATTATGATTTTTTTTTTCTCCCCTATGGGATAGGTGATTTAGTGTCGATGATATGTGTGCTAGCATTTATACAGAGGATTAGCGGTAGATATTAATTTGTTTGTCACACAAACACCTTGAGAAAATGTCACGCACACCGCCCTGCTGGCGCATTGTCAGTGCAGAACTTTCTGCTCGTGTCCTCAAGTTTTTTCTTTTTTTTATTATTGTTTATTTATTTTTGGAGATACTCGAGGTGTCCTTTCCCTGAATGCGATTTTTAAAAAGGTATCCACCTGGGCCCTATTGTGGAGCCTGGCCCTGACTAGTGAAATAAAAAAAAAAAAAAAAAAATATATATATATATATATATATATATATATATATATATACAGTATATACAGTATATAACAAGTTCCAAATTTTTATGTGTTTATATAAAAAATACAACAAAGCTTAGCTCTCATGGACATTAAAATTTAACCATGGCTCTCCTTCGGTTTCTACCTCCTATACTCTGGCCGAGAAAACATTAACTCGATGCACCCGGCCTCCGCACAGTACAGTAGGTGTCTGAAGCACTCTCCCTCTCCTCTGGCCAGCCGAGCTCTTTATTCTCTCCCAAACACGCTATGCAGTTGCTGATGCAGAGCTGCCTGTGGATGGCTTGTGGTGTGCAGTGCAGAGTGTGCTGTGTGCAGATCTTGCAGATTCCGGGAGGCTGAGAGGCAAATTTGTATAACATGCACTCAAAACGGGGGCCTTTGGTGCAGTTGTATCCACCAGTGTAATTTATCATGGTTTGTTGAGGGATTTTAAGTCTGAAAGGACTAAGATGATTAATGCCCTGATGTTCTCATTCATACAAAGCCATCAGTCTAATTCCTGTTGCTTGCACACCGCCTTGTTTATTTGGGGTTGTTTGTTGTTGCTGCTGCTGCTGCTGCCTTATTTCCAGTGTTTTTTTTTTTTAATTATCTTAAATCATGAAATGTACAGAAATTGCAGCAGGAAATGAAATCAATGTACCAGTGATTATGATCACAACAAATGTGTTTTATTCGCCGTGGGGCATTGCAAGGTTTTCCCTTATGAGCCTCTCTCATTTTCTTAATTTTTTTTTTTTGTTACTTTATTTTTTTTCCCTTATGGTAGCATCCGTGGTGAGTTCTAAACGTCTCATGTTTGGCTGTTTTTTAGCAGTGTGGTTGACACCCTGGTAATTGTTCTCAGCTAAAGCCTACAGTACGTGCCACGCCTGCAGCATTTAGCGTCAAACTTGTGTAGGTTAGCCTCATTTCCTGCAGAGGGTAATTTAAGGATGGCGCGGGAATGATCAGAAAAAAAAATCAGGAGATCAAATATTATTATGAAGGTACGGGATCAAAACGAATGGCTAAAGACGTGCAGGCTTGGAGGCTGTGATACGGCGAGACAGAGAGGCTTTTGTCCAATTAAGATAAAAGCAGTCCCATAATAACGAGGTGATGGTAACATGTTCCTTTAATAACCACCATGCCTTTGAGTGGGCACGGGGGAAGACCCTTAGTCAACCCGCCCGAGACTGGCCTGACTTCGCCTCCCATTTGGCCACTGCTTCTATCTGCCTCGGAGTTGCTTCCATCCAGCCCATTCGGGTTAAGTGGCTTTTTGCGAGGGCCGGTGCAGACCACAGGCCAACGCCAGACCACCATGTAAATGCACCTGCCTCTGGCCACTAGCCCATTCCCCGCGACCATTAGACTCCTCTCACCCTATGGAGCAGGAAACCTTTGCACAAGGCGCACCCACACACACACACACACACACACACACACACACACACACACACACACACACACACATACTAGATGGCCTCAGTGGTCCTTCACTCTGTGTGTGTGTGTGTGTGTGTGTGTGTGTGTGTGTGTGCGCGTGCGCGTGTATGTGTTTTTCATTTTTTGTGTTTTTAGAGCATTTTCTGAAAGTTGCTAATGCATCTGTTAAAAATGCACAAAGGCAAAAAAAAAAACAAGGTGTGATCTGAAAGATTTTTTTTGTCTCTGTGTCTGTGTGTTTATTGAGCATTTATATGCATTGGTGTGCTTTGTCAAATGGAATGAATTTTAATGTGGTATTTTCAGCAGTATTTTAATAGGCTTACCTGCTACTCTTTTGACTATTTATTCTCACTATTTGTACCTCGGCTTTAGAAAACATTTGAGGTAGTGTGACCAATGTCACAAGTATAAATTTTCTTCTGAATTTGGAAACAGCACTATTTTCAAGGATGAAGTGACTCCAATACTGGGACACTATGATCCATATCAAATTTTTAGTAATGTGGTTTACATTCTTATTGCCAGATGTGGCTTCTTGTTTTTCCCCAGTGTGATTTTTTTTGGCAATGGAGCAAAATAGAATGTGTGGGAGAGAAAGAGAAAGAGAGAGAGAGAGAGAGAGAGAGAGTGAGTCTGTGTAAGTGTGTCTATTTGTGTGTGTTTATGTACGTGTGTGCATGTGTTTGTGTTTGTGTGTGTGTGTATGTGTGTGTGTACATGTGTGTGTGTGTGTGTGAGTGCTTCCACGCTGTCTGCTGCTGTGCTCGGCAGTAGCGTGTCAGAGTCAGTAGATGGCTGTAGAAAAGTGCTTTAGCAGCCAGTTCGTCTGCATCAGACACACACACACACACACACACACTCACACACACACACACACACACACACCATGAGCAAGCGAGCCCGAGAAAAACCTGAGCGAGCCCAGGCCTTGGCCCGAGACGACAAACGCTTTTTATCAAGCCGGGCGGAGACTAAGCTAGAGAGAGAGAGAGAGAGAGAGAGAGAGAGAGAGGGAAGGAAAGAAAGATAGATAGAGACAGAAATTGAGAAAGAAAAGACAGGGAGTGAGAGAGGAGAGAAGAAGGGGGAAGGGAAAGGAAAGGAGGGAGAGGAAGAAGGTAAAACGCTTCAGTAGGAAGACACAGGTGCAGGTGCTTCTGCCCTTAACACCCTGTGCTGGGCTCTGCACTGCCCCACTGTGCCAGGAGGTTTTGATCCATGTTAGAGGTGTGACTTTTTTTTTTTTTTTTTTTTTTTTCCTCTCCACCCTTTCAGCAGGGCGAACTTCGTCTTTGCAGTAGTCCAGTCGTCCTCCTGCCTCTTTTTCTTTTTTTTTCTTTTTTTTTTTCTCGTGCTCTATCTCTCTGTAACTGACACATCAAGGAGCGCAGACATCAGCCGTCTGTGGAGGAGGGAGAGAGAAAGAGGGAATGAAAGGGAGAGAGAGAAAAGGGACAGCCGTCGACCCTACCCTACCCGAGGACTCCGCCCACGCTTCTTCCCGCCGGACAGGAAATGGACGAATTTTGATTTACGTTCGAGGTTCTCGCTCAGTGGCTGTCTCTACATCGCTTTTTTTTTTTTTTTTTTTCAAATTTTATTTTTCTCTTTTCACGTGTGTTCCTTTTCTCGGGTTGTCCTTGGATTCCGGTAAAGGCGGGCCAAAGAATTTTTTACTGCACCTCTCTGAAAGGAAAGAGAACTAACACCCCCCCCCCCACACACACACACACCCCTTACCCCCTCCCCAGTCGTTGCTCTTCGACTTTTTCTTACCTTGCTACCTGCTTTGTGTCTGCAACTGAGAGGCTTTCTTGTCTGTGGTTTGTGCTGTGGTGTGTGTGTGTGTGTGTGTGAGTGTGTGTAGAAGAGGTACAGTGCAGTAAAAGAGAGCGAGCATCTAATATAACTGTGTGTGTGTGTATGAACGTGAGCATGCTCGTATGAGTGAGTGAGCTTGTGTGTTTGAGCGTGCGCTTGTGTGTGTGTGTTTGTGCTCGAGTGCGCAGGCGTGCTTGTGTGTGTGTGTGTGTGTGTGTGTGTGTGTGTGCTCGTGTGTGTGTATGCGCGGAGAGGGTGAGAGCATGAGTGAGGAGTGAATCCTTCTCGGTTAGGCCACCCCTCCCCTCCCCACTCCTCCCCTTCCCCTCCTCTCCTCTCCTCTCCTCCCCTACCACCCCCATCTTTCTGCTTGCGCTCTCTTCTCTTTTGAGTGCACAGTTGTACTGGACTTCCTTGGTGCACGGATCCGCTCATTAAACCGACACGTCAAGACACTGTTGCCTAAGCAGGGATTGTTAGTGAGAGGACCAGGGCAAGCAAGTGGGGGGGAAGGAAAAGAGAGAGAGAGAGAGAGAGAGAGAGAGAGAGAGAGAGGGAGAGAGAAAGGGATAGGGAGAACAAAAAAAAAGAGAGAAGAAATAGCCCTGCTAGCGCAAGAGAAAAAAAACACACACACACGTGAAGAGCCTGCCACATTCTCACTGGCAATAATTATTTTTTTAATTCCTATTTAAACACTGTACATAGTACATAGAATTTGAAATTAAGAAGGACAAAAAAACATCACATTCAAAAAGCGAGGGGGAGAGAGAGAGACAGAGAGAGAGAAAGAGAGAGAGAGAGAGAGAGAGAGGACGAAAAAGAGGAATTCAGCCTGGTCTGCCTACTTCACCACTTCATTCCACAACTTGGTTAAGGAAGGAAAGCTTGGTTCACTGTCGTGGGAGAGAGCCTTGAGTCCCTGTTCAAGATGATGATGTACTTGTGGGTAGGTAACATTTGTCTGTACTGGAGCTCTTGTACCTCCTATGCTTGCACAGTAGGTGATCAATGTGTGTGTGTGTGTGTGTGTGTGTGTGCGCACATGTGTTTGTGTTTATATGTGGTTAAAGAGGTATGTTTGGGTGTTTCCTGTATACCATGGCATTTGTGTGAATGTGTGTGTGTGTGTGTGTGTGTGTGTGTGTGTGTGTGTGTGTGTGTGTGTGTGTGTGTGTGTGTGTGT
>JASCQY010000001.1:3852771-3862771 GCA_030264315.1 Sardinella tawilis
ATCTATCTATCTATCTATCTATCTATCTATCTATCTATCTATCTATCTATCTATCTATCTATCTACAGTATCTATCTGTGTGTGTCTATCGGTATTTCTGTCTACAGCATTCATCTATCTATCTATCTATCTATCTATCTATCTATCTATCTATCCATCTGTCTATCCATCTAGCCATCTGTCTCTGTCACACATGTGTTTTCTTGCCCTGTCCTGTTTGTAGGGGTCGGGGTGGGAGTCTGGGGGCTGAGCCGGGCCCAGTAGTGGGTGGACACGTTAGCGCTCCACATATTAAACAGTTAATTAATGGACTCCTGTCCTGGCGCCTCAGCCCCCTCTCTGGAGCTGGAGGAGGCCCCGGAATGTCAGCTCTGATGGATCGCGGATCCGTCAGCTCCGAGGCTTTTCCTGTTGGTCGGTGCTGAACCGTTACTGCATGTGACAGCCCCTGGTCCTGTCACAACCAATCGGCCCCTCCTTGCCGGCGCGGCGGCGAGGGAAAGTGACACGTTAATGGAGGCTAAAGCACTCTAATGGCAGCGCCTGGTGAAAGCGCGGAGAAGTCATCCGCGGCATTTGCCCCGGCTCTGCCGAGATGTCGCTCTGAATGGCTGTCCGGGCATAAAGATGGCCTGCCCTCGCCCCCGTCGCCCTGTCGGCACCCCGCTCCTTGCGCCTCTCCTAGGCTGTCAGGCGGGCGCCGTAAACGCCTACGCTGGGGCTCGAGATGTGTTTTGGTCGCTTTCAGACAAGGAGTGTTTTATCACCACACAAAAAAAAGTAAAATCATTCAGATTGATGGAAATGTTCAGATTACGAAGTGAAAGCTATAATTTCTGTGTAATTTTCATATTAACGACTGGAGCTTGAGCGGTACTTCAGTCGAGGGGAGAGCACTAGCAGTGACTGCTAGCGCTGGAGTTGGACATGCTTGTGCTGTTTTGTTTACGTTTACACCTCCTTTACATGCGTTTTCACATTTGCCTGCTGAGATGCACCTTCGGGCTAAAGCGTTCCTTCCAGGCTGATTCTCCACCAAGGTGATTAACTGCAGCTCCACCATTGTTATGGCTGCCAATTAGCAGACATGCAAAAGCATCTGAATAACGACCACAAATCGCCTGGCTGTCGTTTTCTGGACCCAGTGGTCGTTGGGCAGGGGGAGGGGGGTCGCTCCTCCTCGGCTTCCAGCACTACCTCAGCAGCAGCAGCACCACCACCGTCAGCCTGCCAGCTGCGTGGAGGCTTTTTCGCTGCGGCTCGACCGTTTGCCTTCGTCCCACCCAGTAATCAATTTGCGGGGCCCCTGGCGCCGACAGCAACGCGCGGGGGTAACAAACGACGCCCGGGCAACGCGGCTCCCCCTCGTTGCCTTTCCAGACGCTCACTCGAGAGCTAATGAAAGGAAAGCCTCAGCTGCCATGCAATCTGGCGGCACTTCTCCGCCGAGGCCGAGGCGCAGCGGCTCCCCGGTGGATTGGGGGCCCCATTGTCTCTGTGACGCTGCCGTTGCTGCCGCGAGTCGGGCCGCAGTCCCATCTGTTTAAGTAATTACTGTCATGTAAAGTGACTTTCCCAAATTGCGCAACCGTGGCTAAAGGAGAAAGGATCGCCAGGTATCCCCATGATTTGCCCACAGGTACTAATTACCACTCATGTGGTCTTTTGAAATGTAAAAAAAGAAAAAGCCTCCAGGTTAAATGATTCAAATTATTTAAACTATTCAATGGCTGAATTCCATGTTCGCCAGTTGCATAGTAATGATGTTGAAACAACATCATGAAATCTATAGATGAAACGTGTGAAGGAAATCATCAGAGATCTTTAAATGCATAGATGTGCTTTTTTGTGTGTCACACGAGGGGACGTGTGAAGACATTATTGTATAGATATTCACAGGGGTGAGGCAGGTCTTGTGTGCATGTGTGTGTGTGTGTGTGTGTGTGTGTGTGTGTGTGCACATTGGCAGTGTAGCTGCACAACTTCCATTCACCTTTTCACCTCCCTAAGACTTCCCACTGTGTGTTCATTATCCTGCACACCGTGCTACCCATCATCTCCAGCTAAATGTTTGAGTTGGTTAACATCATATCATCACAGGAAGAAAGAGCGATAAGGACAGAGGGAGCGAGAGATGGAGAAAGAGAGGGAGAGAGAGAGAAAGAGGCAAAAAAATGATATTAACACAGGGAAGAAAAAGCGAGGGCTCCCCGCAAATCCCGTCTCCACGCGAGTTCATCAATCTTCCCAACACGTTCGGCACCTGGTGCAGTCCTGTCAACTTCCTGACACTGGGTGGAGGCAGCCAGTCTCTCCTTATTAGTCTGTCAGTGACGCCGAGGCTCCTGCCTGGCTCCCAGCCTGAAATGGAGACCAGTCCTGAAGCCCAGCTCCGCCGATGTGAAAAGAACCCAACCTGATACTAAATGACAATGTGACGAGTCCTGCCCAAGACCATTTAACTAGCGACTAGCGGGAAACGCTACTGGCATTAGCGCTGTTAAAGTTGCCCATTGTGACGGGAAAGGTGGAGCTTGTGCTTTTTTTTTTTTTTTTCTTTTTAAATGATGTCGTTAGTGTCGTTTTGAGGTATTGGTTAGGAAAATAAACCGTTGGGCTCAATTTCTCAGACAAGCTTTTCATTCCTCCCTGTTTTTTTATCATTTTGCAATTCTGACTCTGCCCTCTGGTGAAACCTAAGTGTTATTTTAAAACTAACAAAAAAAATCACTCATTTTTATATTGGCTCTTCAGCGCTGTGACTAAGATAATGGGAGAAGTACTCTTTGTAATCACAGGCCAATCTATCTGCATGCTCCCCGTACCCCAGCACCTTGAGATGAGAGCCTTGCGTGTCTCGTTTAGCCAAACACACCGTCCTCTCTCTGCTTGCTGCATGCTTTAGGACTGCCAGGCTTATAAATAATTAAAATAACATAATGGAAACAGTCAACCATACTCTTACCTAACAGTGCAACCATCTTTCTGCAGTCAAGAGCGAGAGAAAGAGTGAGAGAGAGAGGGAGAGAGAGAGAGAGAGAGAGAGATTTGTATGCTAGTCTTCCATAGCTGGAAGCAAGGGACACAACAGAAATTGAGGATGTTGCAGAGCTCTAAAAATAATATGAGTAGCCCACTGACAGTAGTTTCTTTGCTGAATAAATCTCCCCAAAACATGTTAAAAAGACTGACGCCTCAAATATTCAATTCATGAAAATCCCAATCCCAAATCCTCGCAGTTCAGTATACTAATGTCTGTAAGAAATAATACTGGATCGTGAACATGTTATTAAGTATTAATAAGCCTAATTACAGCCATAGCTTGCTTGCACGTGTATAAGTGTTAAAAATACACCGTTATTAAGAATTATGTATTACTTACATTCAACCTATAGTACAGTTCATCAACACAGTTACCAGATAATCTGGCCAGACTTTAACCATTAAGACGATTTAAAATTATGTTGGTATTCTAAGATGTTATGCCAAATAAAGATTTTGACAGAAGACCTTTTCCTCTGCAGTTCACCATTGTGATAGAGATAGAGGGAGTAGTAGAGGGAGATTAAAATCCAGTCTTTTCCCCTTTTTTTTGTCTTCCTGGTCATGGTTCCTACTAGCAATTCACCAGTGAGTAGCTGTAACACAAACCTGTGACAAATTGCTAATTATGAAGTGGCCCCTGTTTTAAAGTTGTTTGTGCTGCTTAGAAATAGTGAGCCATCATTGCTACAGCACAAGCTTATGGGAGGGGAACGGTGCAGGGCCACGTCTGGGTGCCGGCTCTGCATCGGACTTCTCTAGGATACTATGAATTGATGTGTGTGAGTTAGAGCACGCAGGTATCGCTCTGTGTGCACAGAGCAATGCACATGCACAGACACGCGCACGCACACACACACACACACACACACACATGCACAAGAGTGATTCTCATGCAGGCAGTATGAGTGATGCACCACTCCTGAACCCTTCAGTTTGCCCGTTCCACCATGATTGGGTGAACCAAGTGAAATGCAGCTGTATGAAAGTCATCACACACACACACCACACACACACACACACACACGTTGCTTGAGTGATGTGACACGACACATACTCGCCTGCTCTTTTTCAAGAAGCAGTGTAGATGCTTTATTTTCATTCCATGTAGCTGAAGACAACAGATGCAGTGCAAAGGGCAACCATGTCTCATATGAAGTTGCCATGGGCGCAGTGATTGACGGCTAATCAAAAAAATATATGTAGTAAGTAAAGAAATAAATAAATAAACAAACACACACACAAAACAAACCGGATCCGGTGGTATTGAAATTCAGAGATTGTTGTGTTACCCAGCCTATCACAATTAGCTGGCAGAGTTACTGTATCCAGATGCAATGGCTGCATGGGCCCCATTTGATCACTCATGCAGGCACCAAGACTAACCTGCTTAAAAACAATACTATGGAAATGGAGCATACATGGTGGCGGGCTATCGTGAAAACAAGTTTAAGTGGGAGGCAGAGTGTGTGTGTGTGTGTGTGTAAGGGAGAGAGAGAATGAAAGAGACAATCTGGTCTTTGTGGCAATACAGAGAATAGAAGTCAACATAAAGTAGAGCAAACCGCTTTGCTTTTGTCTTCATAATGTATGTACATCTTGCTGTTTGTGAGCGGCCTATTTCATTTTATTTTATTTTATTTTTGAAAAGAGGAGGCTACACAAAACTGCATTGATTTTCTTACTTTGGTCTATTATGGTAACAGGCTTCTGAAACCCCACTTCCCAAGTCCACTGTAGTCTTAAGGTTTGCAAATCAGTAAAGGTTTGTTAAAAGGAAAAGCTATGATCAAAGAGGAGAAGGATGAGTATTGCAGTGTATTTCCTTCCCCCTTGTCTGTGTACTTTTATGCTGGGATTCTTTTATGTAGAAGAGACCTGTGTTTTTAACTGCATAGTACAGTAGCCTACAGTATTCGTGGTTAGCGCTTTGATTGTGCCTGTTCATCATGGTTAATGACTCGGCAGTGGTTACTGGTTATTGCTAAACCTAAAATAGAATAGAAGTTTCTAGAATAATTTGGCCAGTGTTAGTATAAAGCTGATGGAAAGGACAGGTGCATCCGATCCAGCCTGTGCCATCATCTATTATTCAAACAGTTTCTATCTTCTAAATTCAGGTAATGGTAGGCTATATTTTCGGGTGCTGTCAAAATGATGGGACGTTTCATCTGAACTTTTTAATATATATTTAAAACTCAAAATCTTGTTTTAATTGGCATTTTATGAGTGGTGTTTCTTGTATGCTCTGAATTATTGATATCTGAGTTCTGAAAGAATTTGCCTTGCCATTTGTCTAGCAGAAGACATAACTGACCTCCCAGACCTCGAGCATTTTGGAAGCCGGCACGCAAGCGCATGATTACGCAGCTTGCACGCAAGCTCGAGCGCTTTATAATTTAAGCCATTCAACATTAGCATTTGAGCAGAGCCTTCAAAAGAACATGTGCATTTACTGACAATGTAATACACGTGTGGGCGTGTGTGCATATGTTTTTATTGCAGGCATAATGGCTCTTAAGATGACGTCAATTTTCATGATAATGTTACATTTAATCCAGTTCATACAAAAATAAATATTTTTGCCCAGGAATCACATTCATATTGTCCCATACACAAAAATAGTTTGCAAACATGTTAATGCCTTACTTAAAAAATGGAGCATCATTGTTAGATAATGACGTATATAATTATTAAACTGTTCAAAAATTCTCACTGGGGCAATATGAGACTAGGCAGGTTTTCTAGGAAGGCGCTTTGTTGTGCGAGTTTTTTTCCCCCCCAACACCGCAGTCATGGAATGAATTCTGGCAAGCACATGCTCCACGTTGAGTAGATGGAATACATAATAACATCATGCGTTTCCTTGGAGGAATATAAACATACCCCTGCAACCCCCTTCAAAAATGATCTAAGCATACCCTTCTCCCTGTCTCCCCTCCCTCATCGACTCCCCGCGGAGATTCAGATGTTCGCTGAAATTCCGGTCAATGAAACAGACGCTGTCCCTGGACCCAGCTGACAGCAAATGAGAGCAGGGGTAACATCGGGAGCAGTCGTAGCTGAATCTGAATAGGTGTCCCTGAACTAACAAAAAAAAAATCGGGAATCATACTCGCAGCATTAAGACGCGGCGACAGGGGCATCGCTTGAACTACCGGGAAGTTAGATCCGACCAGAGGCAGACTCTTTCTCCGTGCCCCTCTCCTCCCCTCTCAGCGTTGGTAGGCAGACCGAGACCGCTTTTTCACCCTTTACTAGGTCTTACACGCACATTCCCGTACACGCTCAGGCACACATTCTATTTTCGGTCACATCCACACGCGCACACGCTCCCGGATCAGACAGGCTCTAGCTCTTACACACACACACACACACTTGCATTAACACTAGCACGCATTTACACACAACTCGCGCACAAACATAGTCACTTTCAAACAAACACGGGTACCCGGTACTGTCATCTAAATTCATACACATACACACACAGGCATAGGCTATAGACTGCCAAGCAAGGTAGCTTTTCTTGCGACGGGTACTTCTGAAGTGAAAATCTGAAACGTTGTAGGACCGGCTAAACAATTTCAACAATCCGTGAGTCTCAGCTGTCAAACGGGACCAGCGACCGCGCATGCAAGCCCCTTCCCTCGCGCTGCGCAGACTGCACGGGAGCACCATGCAGCATCCCCTCGCGGGCGGAACGTGCGTGGCGCTGCCGAACGTGGATGCGTGTCCGCAGCTGTCCTGTGCCTTGACGTTCATGTACCTACAGCAGGTGAGTGCGACTCTCTCTTGCGCGCTGTCAGCACTGGTAACGTGATTGTAGAAGTGCTTGAGCTTTTCAGGAGTCTTTGTATATGCATCTCCTCATTGTATTTTTCCCTTGTCCAAAGCAGCTTAATTGCATTAAATGTAGAAAAAGGAGTCACGTTTGATACCAAGGTTATTTCTTGAGATATATTTGACCTTTTTTGACGAAATTTCAATATTACAATATTTAAATATTGTACGGTAGGCCCTTCCTGCAGTTAGTATATAAATACATTTACATATCTGCATATCTTGGCCCATATATAGGCTGCATTTAAATATATACATACATACCATAATATAAATATCATGGTATTGCTGTAATATATATATTTGGTTGATGGATTTGAAACATTTATAAGATACATTAAGGATTGTGTGATTTTTTTCTTGGCATTTATTTCACCTTGCAGTAGTCAGACATGAAATTTGCTGAATGGTGGAAAGTTGGCTACATGATATTCTCATGTGTTCAGCATAATAACTGTGTGTGTGTGTCAGTAGACGGCCATGAATGTGTACGAACCTGCTTATAGGACTATGTATACGCGTAGCATTTGCCTGTGTGCGTGTGTGTGTGTTTACATCTCTGTCGCGACTTCATGTGCGCATGTGCACATGCCCTATGTTTACATGTCTGCACTGACAAACTTAGTCATGGTGACTGAGCTTGTCTCTCTCTCTCTCTCTCTCTCTCTCTCTCTTTCTCTCTCCATCTCTCCCACCCACCCCTCCATCTCCCACCCCATCCCCCTTTCTCCTTTTAATTAACCATGCACTCTTAAGTTCACAGCTCAACACATCAAAATCACCCAGACCCAGCATCCCTCATCACCCTCATCCAACACCTCGTCAGCAGGCAGGGGTATTCATCTCCCCTGGGTCCCCTGACCCGACTCATGTCTCATTCTCCCTCTCACCCTGCACCTGTGACAGGCCTTTTCCACTGATGGGGCCTGCTGATGATTTATCAAATCAAGTCCTAATCTATTACCTATCGATCTTTGATCAGATGCGGCAGGGCCTGTATTTGTATGTGTGTGTGTGTGTGAGTGTGTGTGTTTGTGTCTGTGGCTGTGGGTGTGAGGAAGATCAGTGTTCTCATTTAGCTCTCCTCTGTCGCAGCAAGCTGCCATTAACCTTCGCTGACATCTCTAACCTTTGCCTTATCCAATAGAAATTCCCCTCCACATCAATTCTGCTGCGAATACATCTGAGAGATAAACATTTTTTTTTTTTTTTTTGGGCTCCTGCCTCCACGGGGAAGCTGGTTATTTTTAGGCGGCTTTGAACCAAGTCTTCTATGTTCAGGCTTCTTTGGGTGTTATATACTTTTAGCATGTGTTTGTGTTGTATGTGTGTGTTGTGTGTGTGTGTGTGTGTGTGTGTGTGTGTAAGTGTGTCTGCTAATTTGTTCAAACCTAGAGATCTTATGACGTGTGTGTGTTCACATAACTGTGCGTCATGTTTGAGGGGGAGATAAAAGCGGGGGAAACGGAGGAGGCTTCTATGGCTGGGACATGCGCGCCGAGACGTCTTTTGCTTCCTATAACAGATTTGCGTCCTGTTTGTTTTCATTAGAGAGCAGTGTCTGTCTGTGAGCACATATAATTGTGCGTGTTTGTGTGTGTGGGTATGGATGTAGTTATGTATGTGTGTGTGTGTGTATGTGTGTGTGAGAGAGAGAGAGAGACAGAGAGAGAGAGCGAGATGTTGATGTATGCTCGTGTGTATAATTGTGTATGTGTGCGTGTGTGTGTGTGTGTGTGTGTATGCACTGGTGTGTGCTGTTCAGTACACAGGGAATCTGGGTCTTTGAGGCTATATATAGGCAAGATGTAAGACATTTTGGATACATCTGACTAGGGTTGGGGAATCCGGTTCAGGATGCTGCTGCAGACGATGAGAACGTTGTTTATTCTCACACATGCTCTGTGCCAACACACATACTTTTATACTATTCTAGACAGCATATGTGTGTATGTGTGTGTGTGTGTGTGTGTGTGTGTGCGTGTGTGTGTGATACTTACGAGGAAAGTCTGGAGTCTGCAGTGTACTTTTCTTCTCTGAGGATAAGCCTGAGTGTTGCTTCAAAACAGAGTTGTGGTTACTGATTAAATTAGTTTCATTGTTGTAAAGTAATTGCTTCCTGGCTAATTTATTAATTAGCCTTTTTATGCAGGAGGAGGCAAAGGGTAGCATAATGCCATATACAATCTGTTTTCAAATTATCTGTAATGATTTGCATCGATTGCATTTAGACCTCTTCTTTCAGTAATGCCTTCTGAGGGCTTTAGCCACGGACAAACACAGGAACAGATAGACTCTCTCTCTCTATCTCTTCCTCACACACACACACACACACACACACAAACACACACAAATACACAGAGAGAGAGGGGGGGGGGGGTTGATAAGCTATTATCATATTACCACATCCATTCAGTTCTTTTGTCTGTGGAAGAAGCACTTGCAAGGTACATAATATCTGTCTGGATCGCTGATCAAATTAGAAGATTGAGAAAAGAGAGACTATATTAGTGTGGACAGATTATGTTTTTTTTTTTTTTTGGTTTTGTATTTTTTGTTGTTTTGTTTAAACTGCAGTATTTGTTAGAAATACACAGAACAATACGCCATAATACATTTTCTTTATGGTTTGATTCATCAATATCATTTTGGCCACGTGGTAGAGAAGGGTGTGTGTCTGCAAAAGAGAGAAAGAGAGAATGTGGGTACAGTATGTGGATGTACAGTATGAGTTTGTGCACATACAAAGAGAGAGAGAGAAGAGAAAGAGAGAATGTGTGTGCATTTATACTGTATATTTTCAGAGAGAGAGTGAGAGAGTGTGTGTGTGTGTGTGTGTGTGTGTGTGTGTATACAAGTATGTGTGTTAGAGTGTGTATGAGCAGGTAGGGCTCTGGGCAGTAGTAGGGACCTGAACTGACCCCCTGCAGCTGCTCAGGTGCCTGCAGCACACGTGGCCTCCGGCCTGGGGCCGGCTCTGACCCGGCCTGGGGACGGCTCTGACCTGGCCGGGGAGGCGTGGGAGGGATGGGTGTAGGTGGGTCAAGCAGGGCGCCAACACTAAATCAATCTGCTTCTTCCTCCGCGCTCACGCGTGCACGCATGCAGTCTTCCGTGG
>JASCQY010000001.1:4015640-4026277 GCA_030264315.1 Sardinella tawilis
ACCAAACTTATACTGAAGTAGACAAGTTGCTAGTCACGCACACACATAACTCCAAGGACGTGTGCTATTTATGATTACTATGACACTTTAAGACTACACATTTTAACCATGGATTTAACCCAAAAACATGCAAAAACCCTAAAATTCAACACCAAGGAGAATCAGCGACCATGGCACGCTACTTCTTCACATAGGTTTTGTAGGGCCCACGTACCGAGGTGTGCAGGCTTTGGCTGCAGACGAAATGAGCCATTTCATCCAAAAACTGTGAATATAGCCTCTGAATTAATCTCTGAATTCACTACCAACAAAATTAACCAATGTTCAGCCATAGCCAATAGAAAAACTAGGCTATTTACATAGGTCTATTTTACTCATATAAACAATGATTTTAATAAATGGCTGTATTTTTGCTATAATGAAATATTGTAGCCCTACTTTTTAAGATAGTTCAGACAGTGGTTCAATAAATGAACTGACAGTGACCCCTAAGGATGGTATCAGTGTAACAGTGCTGTAGCAATGTGTGTAGAATATACATTGAGTAGCCTAATAGCTTGCAGTTTCTGTGTTTTCAAATAAAGGGCACAGCCAGCTTTAATGCTTTAAGTGCCATACTGTAACTTGAGAACTACTATGTAGGCTATTCAATAGTATAATTTTCTTCTGCATCGCATCGTATCATATCGAATCGCACTGCATCGCATTGTGCTAAAATTAAATTATACTGTATCGCACTGTATTGCAGTCGGTGGGATAATCGTATTGTATCGTAGCCTGTCACTGGTAATTTCATAAATCGTTGAATGTATCGAATCGCTGGCAGTGTATCGAGATGTGCATCGTATCGCTTCAGTGATGAGGATTCATCCCTACTCCAGAGTAATGATGTTAAAGGAATCCAGAGTGAATCAAATCGAGGCCCTGTTGTCTGAGTGCTGTCGATAGGTATCAGAACAACACCAGTAGGTACAATATAACTGGCCACTACTGCTAACAGATTAGGGCATATGAAAACGAAACAAGCTGCCGTTTTGCTATTCGGTCTACCGTGCATGAAAATCTGTCGTTCTCATACTTATTGATGGCACGTGATACAGCAGGGCTACGTGTTGATTGACTCTGGATAATTCCTTTAAGAAGGTTTATCATTCTCCTTGAGAGATAGAGGGAAAGGCTGGTCTGAGTCTGGGCTACACAAAAATAGTGTTTGCTTTTTTCAAGGACTCCTTAAACAAAATTTTGGTATCTGGACATTATTAAAAGGACATTCTAGAGTACTTCAATCCATAGTGCCGTTTTTCAACGTCATAGAAGGATAAAGAATGTTTGGACCGAATACTGAATATACCTGATAACTGAATGTGGCACAGACTTACTTTCACTTTAATTTATCTTGTCCCGTTCAGTTAGCGTTAGCTGCCAGTTTGCTATTCTGTCCACTGTGTGTTTTTCCAAATTTTACCGACAGCATTCGGTCACAGCAGGCTGTGGGTTGAAATATTCTCTAATATTGTTTTAAAGGAGAAATACAGTGTGAATTGTTGTTAATTGTTGTTTATTATTGTACAATTATTGTTTGAGGCCCCATAGTGCTGTTGGCAAAGAAAATTTAATTATGACTTTATAGGTCAGTGTTGTTGTTGCTCCTTGCCTTTACACTGATTATACGCATACTAAGATCAATTAATAGAGTTACGTCAGGTTAAGATTATATGTTGTTTTTTTTTCACAATTGTCGTTTAAGTTTGACCATGTCGCATTAAACTCTTTAATGACTTTATTAATTAAATGTAGGCTTCACATGATTTGCTAGTAACCCCATACTCTTTATTTTTACTTTATATGACATCTAAAGAAATTTGGAAACACAAAGCATTTTTTCTATAATTCCACCTACTCATAGTTGTCCCCATAGAGAATCTATGCACTACAATATTACAGAGTGTTCAAGTTCAGTATGCTTTTACAGTATATTCCAGGAACTTGGCTGAAGTTGAGTGTGGCTGGTTGTTATGTCACATCAGCAGTGGTCTATTGCAGGTCATCGTGGTTCCTGATATCTCAGATAACATGCTAGTCATTTGTGTCCTCGTGAAGTTTATGACCCTAGCGTTTGGCATTTGTCCACATGGTGCTGGCTTCCATTCCATGGACAGAGAAAGGATGCATGTACTATTGTATGTGAAATATGCAATGCTAGCAATAACTGATCACTGATCAGCTAAAGACCACATATGTCTATGAGAACAGACCAAATGAACGGTGCTCCAGTCCCTTTGTGTGACTCTGTGGTTGATAGATGTTGCTGAAATGCTGTCTGTTTTCCTTTTACTGTTGTCTCTGCTGAGAGCCAAATTCAATTTACCTTGACACCCAAACTGGTTTAGCTTGAAGCTCTAATCTCCTGTGGATGTGAAAAGCCTGATAGAGAGGAATGGGCCTTGCTTACCACTGAGGTAACCCATTCATGCTGAACCAAACTGACTCGCCTGCTGAAATGCTGTTACACGGCTTCCAGATGAGTTGGCTGATAGGGCCAGTCCCATGCATTCATCCCAGCACAGCACTGACATCCCCTGGCTCCCTGCTCCATCTGAACCATGGCATAGTAAGGTTTCTAAGGCTCAACCATCTCCTCTTTAGCCAGCATAAAAGCATTGGTACTTTGCCGTTGCAGTTGGCTGCAGTGGTAAAGTACCCAAAAGCAAAGGCAATCCATTAATGTCATATATTGCTATTGTTCTATATTCTTATCAGAATATCATTTTAACATCGCACAGATATAGTTTTAAATACATGACATCATGAAGTGAAATAAACTGCTTTTTTGTGACCCTTACGCAACATACATGGCTCAGATATACAGCTGCTACTGCATGAAGGGTGTTTAACTTGCTGTGTCATGGGTTGTGACACAGGTAGGTAGACAATGCAGTGGGAAGGTCTTTGGAAAGACTAGACGCCCTTGATAGCATAAGCTCATCGGTCAAACAATCATCTACCTCTGTCTCTGAGAGTGCCGCGACACAACAGAACAGTTCCCAACCAGGCTCTGCTGTCTTTGTGTCTTTCCTCCTCAGGCGAAGTGAAGGCAGCTGTTGCATTTAAGAGCAATCCTCCCCGGGTCTGGTGCAGTGTGGTGCGGTTCTTTATTCCGGTTCCTTCCGCCAGGCACTCTTTCACATGGCTTCGTCGCTGCTCAGCCGCCAGCTGGCTTTGTCCCTCCAGCAGAACCTGCGCCTCTGTGCACCCGGTGAGTCACCAGCAGCCCGTGACAGTGTGTCAATCACTCTGGGACATCAATGGCAAGATATCCGTGTAGGACATTCATGTATCATGTACTGTATATCATTTCAATCTCTAATGTAATTTTTACAAAGTGAATTTCACATTTTGTAATGGTGGTTTGTTGGTTTGTCTATTGCAAATCATGTCACTAGATGGAAAATCACATTTCAAATCAAGACAGACAGCATTACAAAATGTTGTGGTTTGCTGTAATTAGACTGTAATGCCAGTGTGGTCCAGTTTTATAAAGGAATAAAAAAATAAATGAATAAAAAAGATTAGATAAGAACCTTAGCTCACCTTAGCTCATCCTTATTGGTAAATTATTTTTGTAACTACTGTCTGTACTTTTTGCAATGTTTCGAGGCATAGTGACATTAGCAATGAAGACATTTCCCCTGCACTCACACAGAAGGAGCTTGGCTTGAGTTCAGTGCTAAGTTCATACCATATTAATGATCAACAGTTTTCCGGTTCCATCCAGTTACACATCCAAGTTGGAAAGAGTCAAGCTAGTGTTTGACTTTATAGCACACTTCATTGCCCTTTTTATATCAGTATATTATGGCACAGCACTTCAATTAAAATGATTCTAAAAATGGAGCACTGATATTTATAGGGTGCAGTTTTCCACGTCACAATGTACCATTGATATTAATAGGTATTTTATTCAGAACTTTAGTAATTTCCTCTCACATTAGCACTATAATGTAAATGCTCTCAAGTGTATCGTCCTTTAGCACAGCACACACAAAAATATTCAATATTATCAACTGTAGACCTACATTTATAAATATTACATGGTTCGTATTATTTATACTAGGCCTAGATTCTAGCTCTATGGGATTTTTATGCTTTGGCATTGTGAGGACCAGTAATCAGTTAGACACAGATTCATGCTGTGAATGAGCAACGCGTATACAAATGCACAGTGTAAACATCCACTTTTGGCCTATCTAAAGATTGCCTGTCGCTCAATAGTCTTGGTAATCGCTTATTTTCCCCTCTCCCCTCCTAGGCTGCAGATATGTTAGCAAAACAGCCACAAAGTCAGAGGTGGACTTTGAGTATGATGCTCCCTCAATGAAGACAGAGGTCCCCGGTCCAAGGTCCAAGGTGAGCAACTCTGCCTCGGTTCTCCAGCATGATGGGAATGCCGCCCTAACGTCTGGTTGGCTCACCTCTACTGTCTGCTCCTCAGACTGTGAATGAGGCATCCGGCTCCATGGAGGCTCTATTTATGGATTGTTTATCTTTTTTTTTTTTTAAATATGGCTTGTGTAGGCAGTCTTGACACAATGCCACGGTTTATGCCTGAAGAAATGCTGCGGTAGTGTTTTGATCAGCTGCCGATTGAGTGCATCAGGCATTTCTAAAAAAAAATGAAACCCTCTCTGCACAGACTGTATTTTGGTGCTCTGCTGAAATGCCAAAGCATAGTTTCCTGTGCAGTACATTTGCTAAGTTGTCTTGCTTCTTATGTAAAATATGTAAACCATAGGTTCCAAGTACGGAATCTTAATTAACCCCTTCCCTAATCTTGAGTAAATCATTTGTTTTCTTTATGGTAATGGCTGACATATCGTTCTTCTCCATTTCACAGGAACTGCTCAAACAGCTGGGAGAAATCCAGGTAAGAGAAGCAATGATATACAACTGATCTGACTTTAACCCCTCTGTCTGTGCTCTGGATGTTTATATATATATATATAAATATATATATATATATATATATATACAGTATATATATATATACACACACTGTATATGTCCATACTGTATCTTTCTCTATGCATGCAAGAAGGCAACAACATTGCATAACAAAAGTCAGCACTATAAAGAAGCCTTGTAGCCAAAGTGAAATTCAGCCTTATAACTGTCGGAGGTGTGATGATGGTGCGAAGAAGCTCTGACCCCATCCAAATAATTTTTTTCAGGATGTGTTCTAAAATGGCAGGCATTCCCTTGTCATGTGATGGCTGTGTGTATTGGGTAATGCGGCGTGCCTTGCGTGGGTGGCTGAGCTGGATAGCTGCCTGCCAGAGCGAGTGAGGGTTAGCTCAAGATGCACTCTCTGGCAGAGGCTAAAGGGTCACCGTGTGTAGGCAACCTCTGCTCTGATGCACACAGGCTTAATTAACCCCCAAAATGAGCATCCTGAGCATCCAAACTCACAGGAACACAGATAGGCTTCCACATGCAATCATACACTGCATGGGTAATAGCGGGTTCTTCTAAAATATGAATATGTAGAATATGTAGTCTTCTTTAAAAGAAGCCTTTGGAGATGTTTTATGAGAAGTAATATTCAATGGTTAGCAATAGATGGCTGACAGAAAAAAAAGCTGACAGAATGAAAAATCGCCAGATTAGATCTGACAGGGCTTAATGAAACTTTGAGAATAATGTTACCCTAAAGGTTTCTAGATTGGTGCTCTTTTTTTGGAGAGCTTGCATATCTGAGAGGGGTAATAGGCTTCCTTTCTTCATTACATCACTGAAGCTTGTCAGTGACACGTCCTCCTTCGGTTCTGACCACAAGACTTAGTGTGGCATACCAGTGTGGCAGCCTGGCACGAACACTCACCACCACCACCACATTCCACATTACTACACTTCTGTGACCCAGTGAACTCAGTCATCTAACCCACTGAGTGCCACCTGCCTGCAAGGATGCAATTTGTGATGTAATTCTTTGCAAAGCGAAATTCACATGACCATGAAATTTGAAATGACTTTTTTTTTTTTTGCTATGGAATGGTCTGCTTTGCTGCCAAGCTCATTGATACGCACACTGGGAGATGACTGCTGACTGACTGTTATCCCTGATTGTCTGGAACTGAGGATAATCGTAGCAAATTATTTTTTTTGTTGCAGAATGTCGCACAAGAAATGCCTCATATTTTGTGTATCTGCTTTGGATTTGATTTTGTGCATTTGCTTCCATTGATGATTCTACCAACAGCCTCTTATTGACCTGTAGGTTTGCCATAGCACATACGTAGTATCTGAGTTTTAAGACTTAAATTCCATATGAGGAAGGCCGGGCGGCTTTCAGCCAGCCTGTGCATTTCTTGAGTGCGCCACTGGTTCCCTTTGTGTTTTGGTGGTGTTCCTGAAAGATGCCCAGAGCGCTGTGCACAGAAGGCCAACCTCCCTCAGCCGACCGACCCCAGAGCTTGATGGCTTGTGACAGGCGGACTGGCCCAAAGTTTTCCTCCTGCCGATCGCTCCCCCGCGTTTCTCTCGTGCTTCTACATGCCCCATGTTACATAAGCACCGCAACCTCTCCTATCGTCTTGCCTTGCCGCCCCCCCCCCCCCTCGCCGTCACAACAAGGGGAGCCTAAATGCATAATGCAAGAATCTGCTCATTAGTTAGGAGAGCAAGAGTAGGCTAAAAAAAGGAACAGAATTTTGTGTGCGCAACAGAAATTTCAGTCAAAGGAAGGGAGGATGAAAGAATGAAAGATGTTTTGCTGTGTTTCTGTCTGCCTGTGTGTGTGTTTCTGTTTGTCTGTCGCTTTGTGTAGCTGTGTGCTATGTTTGTCGCTGTGTGTGGTTGTATGCTGGGTTTGTGTGTGTGTGTGTTGAAGCCGAACTCTGGTCAGTAGGCAAGCCTTAGCGTAGCGATTTGCCATGCTACACATGATCCATTAATCTCTGGAATGGGCTATGGTGAGTGTGCTGTGTGGTGCCTGGTGAGATGCCTGAATAGCAGCGAGGCTTTTTATTTCTCCCCGTGAGTTAGATTGGTGCTTTGTGCGCTCAGTGTGGTGTGTGGGGGGGGTAGGAGCGCCTTGAGATATCATTAGAGAATAGGCCCAGAGTGTTACAGCATAGACTCATGCCCTCAGGAAATGGGTTGTTGTCCTTATTCCTTCTATCTCATGTGCTAATTAAATTTGACGAAAGTTGGCTGACAAAGCTCTGCTAATACACAGCTAACATTCTGGGATGCCATTTTTTTGCTTCCATTTTAGGTGTACAGTCGGCTACTTGATAAAATGCAGTGTAGCCTTAATAATATCTTGATCTAACAAGTGTAGTCTCTATAGTTCATGCAAGCAGGTAGCCTTCACTTATGTTTGCTAGTAGTGGAGCTCAACAAATGCAAGCAAATGTTGAAATGTCATATGAAAATGAGTCAGATAATCCAGCTGGCCCCTAGTGAGCATGCTCTCTGGCTTGATTAACATGCAGTTTCATTTCCACAATGTGATTTGAATTAAGCCATTGTATTACAGAAGACCTTTTTTTTGTCATTAGTCATTTACAATCGTGGCTTTTACCATGATTTCCTGCCATAGAAAATGTAGTGCTAAGACCTAATATAGGCTTTCAGCTAAAGTGGAAGCCGCTCTGGGAGCGGATCTTGCCCAAATCTGGGCCGGACCCACCCCAGAGTCAGCTTCCACAGGGGATTTTTCTATCTGCAGTAATGCCTATGGCCTGCTGTGTAACATTAGCTGTGATTAGCATGCTGGTCATGAGCTAATCATAATTCCAGTCATGAAGGAATAGAGAGCGGCTGAGGCCTGTCTTAGGCGTGGGCGATTTATATGTAAAATGTCTGAACGACGAGGATCCCACTGAGCGCATTGTTGTCTGTGTGCTTCCGCAGAATGTCGGGGCGGTCCATTTCTTCTGCAACTATGATGAGAGCCGTGGGAACTACCTGGTGGACGTGGACGGGAACCGCATGCTGGACGTCTACACCCAGATCTCCTCCATCCCCATTGGTGCGTTTAGTTTAGACTTGTTGCTTCACAGGCAAATGCACAAATGGACATGCTTTTGCATGCAAAACACACACACACACATTTGCAATCTCAGAAAGACATGCACATACACACACCTTTCCAATATCAGAAAGACGCCCACACACATACCAACTCTTTTCAGTCGAATAAACACTCCTTGTGTGTCCTTGTGCGTATTACTTCTGAATGGTCTCTCAACATGCGCGTGCGCCTGTGTGTGTGTGTGTGTGTGTGTTGTACAGTAGCATGTGATGTGCCAACAGCTTATAAACCGGCCTTCCTGGCAAAGAGGGGCAAAGCAAAGGGCTGTACAGCAGAATCACACATCATTAAATCTCTCTCAGGAGACCAGTGCATCCCCTGCTATTGCCCTGGTACAAAAACAACCCTGGCCTGTGGTGGGCTATTAGTTTCACGCCAGCCAGGCTAATTACTCCATCTCATTCTGACTGCGCAGGCCGTTCTGCTTCTAAGGACTCTCCTGTCCTTAGCACTGGTGTGAGCTTATCAATGTCAAATCATTAGGAGTCTTCTACTGTAGATCATCTTTTGCAAATGAGCTTTGTGAAAAGCTTTTTGCAAAAGAGCTTTGTGACATGCAAAGGATTCTGAAAGATGATTATCTGGCATAGAGGTATGAATCACTGATCGCCTTTGAGTCTGATGTCTGAAATCTTTGTTTAGTAGGATATTATTCAGCTTTCAGCTTCCAGCTTCCAGCTATTAGCCTGTCCACAGACGCAGACTCAGATCTGTTTTTCAGGGAAAGAGACCATGACCGTGTGAGAAAAGGGCAGCTGGTTGGCATGCCCACACTACGGCTGAAAGGCTGTGTGTGAGTGTGTGAGCGTGTGTGTGTTTGTGCGCGTGTGTTCATGGGCATGCAAGTCCTGTTGACTAAATTCAAGTGAAAGCTTGAGGGGGGTGTGCTCGTGTTTAGTCATTCTGTGTCATGTCTGTCTATGCCTCAAAAACACTCACAAGCCAACACACACTCACACATACATACACACACAAGCATACACACACACACACACAGGGCCAGTCAGTCAAGGTCTCTGCGCCTCCTCAGGCTGACACTGTGGACCTGAAGTGACTTGGGCCAGTCTAAATGACCAATCTCTCCAGCCAGACTGTCGCTGCCTGTCTGTGTCATCTCTGTCTCGTTCGGCGTACCAGAAGCCCCTTCCGGCACCGACCAGGCGGCAGACAGCTAATGAAGCTTTACTCAATCACCTTTCATATTCATCATTCTCAGTTCTGTTTAATACAGTTCCACCTGCCATTTGTGCTGAGGCCAGGTGCCACAGTGAGTGCCTGGATGTGAGGGCAGGAGCAGCATAATTTCGAGTCCATTACTCGTAATATGACAACTGGAATCTCCCATGTCCAGTGGTCACTGCCTAAAGGGGACGCACAGTAGAATGGGTGAATGAAGTATTGAACCTTGTTCTCTGATGTTATTATGTTGTTATGCATATATTAAACTTTAATTTATGACAAATAAGGTCAAGTCCAGCCCGGCAAGCCCAGTTAAAACCTTAGAATTAGGCTTGGTATTGAAATGGTGCTTTTATGCTAAATGGTGCCCTCAACCAAAATTGAACTACAATTGCTTTGTGCTATTTGACATCACATGAAGGCTTCGTTCTAATTCACTTACAGTATGTTTTAGTGTCTATTTATAAGTATAAGATTTCTATATGAAGGAGGGCACAAGTTTCACAAAGGTCTTTAGCACCTGTTCAAAAGCCTCAAAAAGCAGAAAGTATTCTCTTTCACACTCATTAATTAATTTGAATGAGTTTCAAACGGCATTTCATAATCTGTAACCAAATTAAAAAGTGTTCCAGAAAGGAGCTTAAACACATCTCAAGGAGAGGACGATTAAAAAGGTGATTCCTCAGAGTAATGAGGTTTTTCACCGACCTGCTGCACCAACAACAGATGGCAAACCTCATAACACGTTCCCTACTCGCTTATTTCTAAAGTTCACTCATTTATATTCATATAAAAATTAAATCTGCAGTCATTAGATTCAATTTGCATGATGTTCAGAACTGATTGTAAGCATTTTCCAGAAGCATTATCCACCGTTCTCTTCATCATAATATACAGTAAATATGGATTAAACAAGACCTTTACTTACAGATGGACTTCTTCCACATCTTCCACATGCGCACTTTGTGTTAAATGGAAGAAAACACAAATCTGTGTTGTGAAGTTATATGGATCTCCTCTTTCTGTGTGTGTGTGTGTGTGTATGTGTTTGTGTGTGTGTGTGTGTGTGTGTGAGAGAGAGAGAGAGGGGCAGGTGTATTGTGTATTGCGTGAGCTAATGGTTAAAGTGCAGTGTGTGTGTGTGTGTGTGTTGTGGAGTGAATAGTAGAGGAACTGAAGGAACGTTTGACAGTGGCCAGTTCAGTTCCCCTCCCCCATGCCCTCACTGCAGAGCAACACTGCGACACTGTCATGGTTACTCAAGCTGAGGAGAATGGAGCCTAGCGTGTTTGACACACACACACACACACACACACACACACACACACACACACACACACACACACACACACACACACACACA
>JASCQY010000001.1:4026377-4041530 GCA_030264315.1 Sardinella tawilis
CACACACACACTCGCACCCTAGAGTGGCTCCCACCATCTGCGTGTTGCATGTTCAGCCTAGCTAGAAAGAGTGTTAGCTCGAGAGAGAGAGAGAGAGAGAGAGAGAGAGAGAGAGAGAGAGAGAGACTGGTCCAAACCTTGCAGGCATCCCTCAGTCTGAGTGTGTGTGTGTCTGTGTGTGAGTCTGGCTTCTGTGTATGTGTGTGAATCTGGCGTGTGTGTGTGTATGCATCTGTGTTTAGCAGTAGTCTGGAGCTGGGTGATAAAGCTGTGTGCAGGGAGCCTGTGTGTCTGTGTGTCTGTCTGTGTTTAGCAGCCTCTTCCCCCTCACCCATTCCTAACTCCTGCCGCCCAAGTCCCCGCGTACATTATAAGCCCCACTATTGCCCATATAACACTACGCCCTCCCTTACATTACAGCCCTGTGCCCAGAATAATAGTGACAACTGACAAGGCCTCCTTATTGTACCCAAAGTCACACACTTGACTTCTCATTCATTCTCATTATCTTGGGTTTCCTGTGGATTGAACACTGGGCTATTTTCTCGCTTTCTCTGTGGTGGAGATGTGAGCCCTGGCATTGCATCATTCTATTGTCATGGGATGCTTCCCCCAATTTGCAAGTCACACCGAGCTGATCTTTTTTTTAAGGTGTCATGCGAACTCACGGATGGAGTCTGTTAATGCAGACTCAGGCCCCTGCGGCGTGGTTCCACCTTAAGTGGCTGAGCAGGAGGGTTCATGCGAGGTCATTGAATTTCGGGGGGGGGTTGTTCTCTGATGTCGGCCTCTTGGAACGCGTTCTGTGTACGTGGTCTCGCTGCAGAACCGTTCAGCAGAAAGAGAGGGAGGCATGGGAGATGTGCAGATGGCGAGCTGTCCTAGATTAGCTCTTTTCTGGCACCTCATCTCTTGTTTGCCTTTCTGTCAGGGTTTGTGCTAATCAGCATTGCTGAAGGGAACTACTAATGTCACCTCACTGTAAACAATACAGTTTGACACGTGTATTACTTGCGCTGAAGAAGAGAGGGGTTATACTGTCAATAGTAAGACCCTCGGTTCTATCTATATACTGTACACCCATAAATCTGGGTATGCATTTACATATTGAGAGAGAGAAGCATTGAGATAATGCGAATAGATTTTCTCACATTTGCATTTAAGTCCCAGGGCCTTTTTGCATGGCTGAGGGTGTGCTCTTATTGGATAGCTCATCCACTGATGTGCATGTACTGTATGTCAGTGAAAACCAATAGTCACTTATGAGCAATGACAGTTGCACATACTGTATTATGTAAAAATGTCCAGAATTGGCAGATTCTGTGCATCTCTCTCTCTTTCCTTCTTCAGTCTTTTTTTCTGTTTGTGTGTGTGCGTGTGTGCGTGCGTGCATATGAATACATGACCAGTTCAGTGTGTGTGTGTGTGTTAGGAAACATTGGCATCAAAACATCAAATGAGACACAATGCTCAGCCTCTCATCCAGTCTCACTCGCTGCCCCAAAAGCTCCCCCTAGCGTTGAAGCTGGGTACTGTCACAGGTGGTGATATGTAACTGGCCCCAGGAGGAAAGAGATTACGTCTGTCATTGTCTGCTCAGAGGATATATAGCTTTCTGAACATATACGTCTGCCATCATATGAGAAAGACCTCAGTCTGGATCTCATGCTGTATAATGTAGTGAGACTGGAGAGAAATAACTAGACCAATCATGTCAGTGATGTAGCTTAATCATGTGACCTCCACAGATAAAAAAAAAGGATCCTTTGTCTGATGTTTTGAATATTCCTCATATGAGAGCCATGATAAGTGTCATCAACACTCCGTATTATAATGTAAATTCAGCTTCTCAGCAGGTATGCAAGGAGTGTACAGTATCAATACTAATCCCACTGACTCTTGTGAAGTGTGTGTGTGTGTGTGTGTGTGAGAGTGAGTGTTTTTCTTTTGTAGATTTGCAAATTAATGATACTGCTTCAGTACTGTTGAAACTACTGCTGATGACACTCAAGTATGCTGCCTCTCATTCTCTCCACTCTCACTGATGTTTGTTTGTTTTTTTTCATTATCATTTCAGGCTACAATCACCCAGCCCTCATGAAAGTCATGGCCAACCCTCACAACATGGTAAGTCCTCATCAGTCTGGGCAATTAGCAAGCGTATTTATAGCAAGAGGCGTGTCATTTAATTTCAGCTAGCCTCCGCTGCAAAGAGGGGTTGGAGAGAGATGGGCAGTTTGATGAGACGGGTGGAAGGACAGAAGAGCAGATGGGCAGATGGAAGCTGATGCTTTTCACACCAATAACAACAACTATAACAACAAATGAATATCTCTTTAATTAATATGAATGGCAATGTTCACCAGCATTACTTTTGTAGGTCAGTGTGGACGGAAATATTATGTTGCAATGAATTATCTTTGTTGCAATGAATTATCTTTGTGCCAGGTGTGAACGGCCCACAAGGAGCTATCTGCTCCAGCTGAGATGGTGGAAAGGAAAGCCAATCTTCCTGTGATAAAACATATTTCATGTTGTGGAGTCTATTGACTCTCACTACTTTTTCCAGAATGTTTAGTGTTGTGCAACAAGCTGTAATTGAGGTACTGGGGTTCTCCTAGTTTTGATATTTTGTGCTTACCAGAAAAGTGCAGTATTACTGTGCCATTGCTTTAAAGATCAGTGTATACTGCTCTCCTTCATCCATCTCTGATTGCTTACTTTGCTTGCTTGTTCAGCCTTCGCTTACTATGGTTGTCATAGTGAGCATTCAAAAGATCTTTGTTACTGAACAGTGAGGATGAAACTTCCTTTCCAGACCTATTTCCATTAGACCCTCTCTATTCTGTAGTTTTTTTTATTATTATTATTGTTTTCTCCAGGAGATAATCTATTGCTCCATGTTACTCCATGTTAGCATGAGATTTATGCTATTGACAAGGATAACGCTGGACCAGAGCAGTTCATTGCCTCGAGGCTGTGCCAATGGGCATTACTTTTCTCCCCCACAGAGTTCGTTTGTCAATCGGCCAGCTCTTGGTATCCTGCCACCAGAGAACTTCCCGGAGAAATTGAACGAGAGTCTTCTGTCTGTGAGTGTCTGTCGCCTTCCCCTTAATGTTTCCTGATTTATATTCCTCTCGAACAAGCCGATTGAATTTGTAATGACTTTGTTTTCCCCACGGAGAGGATGAAAGGCTGCTGCCTCACACTCGTGAAATGTCATTTGTAAAGTTTGTGAGTTGAACTTTTGTCACCATGGCTAGGAGGTACGGAGTGGGGAGGTTCGCAAGCGTGTGAATGAGTGAGTTGGAGAGTGAGGGGGAAAGAGTGTGTGTGTGTATGTGAGTGTGAGTGTAAAGGGTCTGGTGTTGTGCAATAGAACAGGACTATCTGGAGGTATTCCAAGCATGAGGCAAGGCTCTTTTTTTCCCCTCGAGGAACAGGATGTTGTGGACATGCTGGTTATATACTGTCCCTTTAGCCATTCCAAGGCCCAGCACTTCCTCAGCATTAGAATTGAGCCCGTGCATTTAGGCTGTGTGTAGCATCAGTCTATATAATGATTCATGACATAGTTGACAGACTGTATGCATTTTGAGTGATTGAGTAGTGTTTATGTGTGTGTGTGTGTGTGTGTGGCTGTCTGTCAGGAGTGAGTGTTATTGATGCCCTGTATCTTCTCCAGATTGCCCCCAGCGGTATGACCCGTGTGCAGACAATGGCATGTGGCTCCTGCTCCAATGAGAACGCCTACAAGGCCATGTTTATTTGGTACAGGGTGAGTAGAACCAGTCAACGAACGTGCTTTTCACTATGCACACCGGCACTTCCTACCTCTGCACAAGCTGTAAAAAGCATGCATAATTATGGATTTTAGTGTGCAAAGATAAGTATACCATACTCAATTATGGATTTTAGTGTGCAGAGACAAGTATCCCAGACTCAACACCAAACCCCATTAATAGGCTGACAACACCGCCCTTGGTCACCTCGTCTACTTTATACCATCATGCTTACACACTTTGTTTGTTTGTGTGTGTGTGTGTGTGTGAGTGGGTGGGTGTGTGCGTGCGTGCGTACGTGCGTGCTTGTGTGTGTGTGTGTGTGTGTGTGTGTGTGTGTGTGTGTTGGATGACCACTTGACATTAATCCAGATAGCAGACGTGAAATAGTCTTTCGGCTAGGGATATTTGCTCTTGGTCATCAAGATGCATTCATTGTCTGAAAGAAAGACACCTCATTTTATCTCTATTGTGCCGTGACCGCCAAACACACGGGGGAAACTGTTTTCATTACTTGTTATGGAGTCTTTGGTGTTTGCATCTCATCAGTCCATTATCTGTTTTCTCCAGAACAAGGAGCGAGGACATAACAACCCCTCAGAAGAGGAAGTAACATCCTGCATGATCAATAAGGTGAAAACCCATCATTGGACACACACACACACACGCAGAGGCACATGCACGCATTGCTGAAATGTTTGTATCTCTGTTTTGAAGATACAAATTAGATTTTAAAAAAAGAATGATCTTTTGCTTCCATTTTTTTGCTTTCCTTTTCTCCCGCGTTGTCCTTGTACTGACTGTGACTAAGCAGTTTCCATCTGTGTCTCTCCCACACAGAGCCCAGGCTGTCCGGATCTGAGCATTCTGTCCTTCATGGGAGGATTCCACGGGAGAACTCTTGGTATGTTCTAGTAGTGTTCTAACCTCAGCATGTCCTGTCCAGACTCTCCTGCATCTTTGTACTACTACAGTACCTAAAATGGCATAAAATGTGTCAGAGAAAACAAATATTTTGATGGCAGATTCTGTGCATTTCTCTCTCTTTCTCCTATCATTCCTTTTTTTCCTATGTGTGTGTATGTGTGTGTTTACCTGCCAGTGCTACAATGCCTCATAAGGTGTGATTTATACCTACCCAGTTTGTATAAGTTAAGTTAAGTTCTAGTACTCAAGAAAGTCCAACTGCATTAGTTACGGGTTGGTCCTGATGCTCCACAATTTTAGTGTTTTGTTTGTTTGTTTGTTTGTTTATGTATTTATTAATTTATTTTTTTAAGGTTGCCTTGCCACCACACACTCCAAAGCCATTCACAAGCTGGACGTCCCATCATTCGACTGGCCCATCGCCCCCTTCCCAAAGCTGCAGTACCCCCTGGAGGAGTTTGTCCGGGAGAATGCCCAGGAGGAGGCTCGCTGCCTGGAGGAGGTGAGAGCTGATAGCCTAGCCTGAACATTCAGAGCAAAAATTTGCAGCAGCCATTGGCTCTTTATTAAAAAAAGGGCCCCCAATGGTGCTCTTTGATCTGTCTGCCATGGTATAAAGCCTGTATCAGATAAACTAATGCTATTGGCCTGGCCGGGCCAGGTGGAAATCTGTTTGTGTAGCAGAGGGGCCAAGGGGCCAGATGGATCCAAGACTAGAGGGCAAACAGTTTTTTGTTTGTTTGTTTGTTTGTTTGTTTTTTACTTGCACTGCAAAATGTTTTATAATCACTTCAAGGGTTCAGAGTATGCTGAAATTTGGTATCGTTATCGTTATATTTTTTTAGCCTGTCCCAAAAAATCGATGCCCCAGGCTCTGAAATTCTTATCTCTCAGCCTCAGGTTCAGACAGTGATCACTCTTCAGCATGGTTCCTCACCAACTGTAGTCTGTGACCATGGTGATAAGGTTCACGGTGTCCACTTGCAGTCGTATAATAGTATGCTGTATCAGTTCAGTGTCCAGCCTGGTGGCCATCAGTAAAAACCTGCTCCCCTGGGACTGGCACATGGTGCCAAAGTTCAGTGTTTGCCGCTTGGTGTATAGATAACTCCTAAACCGTATCGGACTAAATCCAATTAAACCATTTAACCGCCGCCTCATTGTTATACTTTCATTACCGTAATCCTCCTAAAAGCTCATCAACCCAAAATGAGGCTTTACCCAACTAAGCCTGAAACTGTGTGTGTGTGTGTGTGTGTGTGTGTGTGTGTGTGTTTGTATGTGTGTAGGTTGAGGACCTCATTGAGAAGTGGAAGAAAAAAGGAATGCCGGTGGCTGGCATTGTGATCGAGCCCATCCAGGCAGAGGGAGGGGACAACCACGCCTCTGCTGACTTCTTCATCAAACTGAGGAACATCGCAAAAAAGGTGAGACAGAATGGTCGCGCCTCCAGTAATCCAAGCTGCATCGATCAGCTTATTACACAATCATGGCGTGACACACACACACACACACACACACAGACACACACACACACACACACACACACACTGACGTATGCACGTACACGTGTTATTGCTCTTGCCAGCGTGAGCTCGTAATTTATTTGATGTCGGTGAGAAGCTTCGAGCTCTGTCTGGGGAGCTGAAGCCATAAACCGAGAACGGATAGAGAATGGGGAAGATCCGATCTTGCCTCTATGACAAGGACAACTCAGCAAAAAAGCCTGATACGCCAGAAATCCAATCCAACAGGAACAGGAATGAAGATCGTGACAGCTTCAAATCATCTTCTGCTCTGACACCCTCAACTCTCTGAAAATGCACAACCAATCAGGCAGAGGTTTGACCCAAATTAAAACCTTGCTGGACTCAACTGATCCATCTGGTTCACTGTAAAAAAAAAAAAAAACAACCATTCATGCGCAAGCTGGTGCTGTGCAGAGATTTTTTTATCATCGTTGTTATTAAAGAAATCAATTAATTTTGAGTTCCATGAAGTTTCCCAGAATGAGGCAAGTAATTAAGTTTGATGAACAGATGAATTTTCATTTTCATCACCTAAGAGATGTTAGATATCCCTGGCTGCTGATGTCTTGCTGATATCTTGAGGGGACGGGTGTTGTTTGCTTTGCTTCACCATTAATGTTGCAGTTCCATGTTCAATCAAATCCAATTTCACTACCTGTATTAATTAGAATAATTTATTAGGATAATTTTGAGTAAGGTTTGAAATAGATTTCAGTAAGTGTTTTTCCCCCTTTACTGGAACTTCAAAGCCTTCAGTTTCATTTATGCAGCTCTTAGTAGAGTAGTTCTTAACATATTGTCTGACCAAGGTCTCCCTCCTTGTATAACAACCTTGTTGCTTCATGGTCAAAGGAACAGTCCAGACGGTTGGACAGATGTTTGATGTGTGTGTGTGTGTGTGTGTGTGTGTGTGTGTGTGTGTGTGTGTGTGTGTGTGTCTGTATGTGTGTGTGTGCGCATGTGCGTGCGTTTCCAGCATGGCGTTGCCTTCCACGTGGATGAGGTGCAAACAGGTGGAGGTGCCACAGGCAAGTTCTGGGCCCACGAGCACTGGGGCATGGACGACCCCGCCGAAATCGTTTCCTTCAGCAAGAAGCTGCTCACCGGAGGCTACTACCATAAAGACGAACTGCAGGCAGACAAGGTGGGTCGGTTGGAAGGCCCGTGGTTCAGGCTTTTATAGTTGTATTTCATCAAAATCGTAACCCTTCCGTTCAGGCCTTTATTTTATGGAAACAAAAAATGGATGGTAGTCGTAACATTTTGACAGAGGGTGTATGTCATCTTTAGTGCAGGGCTGTCTTATGGGTTACATGGCCTCAGCTCTGTTATACAAGTGGTTGCAGCAGTGAATGCCCGTGTTCTGATAATCACTGGTGCCATCTAGTGGTTGCTTACGGGCTGTGCACCCTTCCCTCTTTATGTAAGTTGTCATAGGCTGGGTTATCTAACTGCCAAACAAAGAGAGTGGATGGGGCTCCTCGGTCAATGTGCCCGAGTCTCATTGTATGTTTCTCGCACCACACCTAACAGGCCTACAGGATCTTCAACACGTGGATGGGAGACCCCTCCAAGAACCTGTTCCTGTCCGAGGTTCTCAACGTGATCCGGCGAGAGAACCTCCTGGAGGAGGTGACGCGCTCTGGGAAAGCCCTGCTTTCAGGCCTCTATGCACTGCAGGTATGGATCAAATGTCGCACTGCATTCTGACTCATGTTTCTACCCCTACTGCAGTCATGTTGCCATCAGGCAAGTCAGTGGAAGACACAAGCAAAAACAAGCAAAATAAGGTTGAGTGATAACGCATAATCGTCATGCAAACATTAACCACCGAGATGGTAATAAGCTCTCACTGGCCACCTTATTAAATACAAGTTGCGGTTGAGACCCTTTGTGACTTTAGTACTATCTATCTTAATGAACCAGTAGCACTTTGTAACAAGTTGAGGTTTTTGGCATAAGAGTTACATGAACCTGTCATAAACGTAGCATGACGTGCATCATCAACATACCTGTAATGACACTTCAAAATTTGTATAACTGTTGTCATTCAGTGTCATTCAGTTTTTATAATGTAAGGTTGACACCGACACTGCATGATGGGCATCTTCTAATCCACATGAACTCATAAGGGCTCTCAGACCGAGACATGGACACTACGAAGGCCATCTGTGTGCAGTGAAGTCGCTGTCCGCACTTTGGCACATCGTGCTGATTATCGTGTTAGAAGTAGCCCTCATAGCATGGGCTACTCTGCTGTATAACAAAGGAAGACAGAAAGACACGGTCAGCAACTATAGTCAGTTTCATTTAAATGATGCTTAGTCAGCGCTAAGTGTGCCAAGAAAACACACAAACACACACATATAGTTTATACAGTACACACATACTCACACACACACACACACACACACACACCACCACCACCACCACCATCAATCTAAACCACTCATAGAAAGCGTGATGGATCCATGCACCAGATCTCTCAGATTTAAATTTTCCATTTAATTGCACAAATTGCTTATTCATGTTTTCTAGTGGAAACTGATTGCAACCTGAAGTCATTGCTGGACATCTGAAACTTAGAAGTGTGCTTTGAGTGAAGCTGCCTTTCTCAGAAAAATGTAGAAAACAGAAACACATCTTGGCCAAGTAGCCATGATGATATCCCAAGGAGTATAAATATCCTTACCCCTAGTCCTTTTCAAGGAGGAACACACAATATACTTTTTATTTTACCTTTTCATAATGTGCAGGTTGGCACACCCAACAGTGGACTGTGTGAGTAAATCATCACTCTGTAAAGCACTTTGAGTGCTTGGAGGAATAGAAAGTGGTTTGTACTCTTTTTATCAATTAGCATGTATTATTTTTTTATATCAGTAATTACAAAAGATCGAGTGTTTTTTGCAAGGAGCTACAAGTAATTTATCAAATGCATTGACATGATGGATGTATCATTCAGAACGAAATTATGCATCTGTATTTCATTTGGGTGATTTTTTTTTTCTACCCTCTAAAACCTCTCTACCTGTATTGAGTCTGTCAGTGACCCACTTACACCAAATTCTGCCTGCATAGTTCCCAAGCTGTGTGTGTGGTTGTGGGTGTGTGTGTGTGTGTGTGTGTGTGTGTGTGTGTGCGTGTGTGTGTGTGTGTGTGTGTGTGTGTTTGTTTGTTTGTGTGTCTGTGTGTGTGCCCTGGGAAAGGGGAATATTTATTTGGTTTTTGACTTGTGTGCCTGGACTTGCTCAGTCAGACTGAGGGTGTTACCAGGGCCCCCGTGAGGCCGCTGCTACTTCACAGGGCTGTGGTTATCAAGCTGTACTATATTATGTACCTGCTCTTGTAGGGAGCAGCAGAGTGAGTCTGGGAGCAGCTTGTTACCCCAGGCAATTCTCTGTTATGGTATCACTGAGGAATCTCTGTGGGGCAGTGAATTACACAAGGCTGCACAGCAATTTCAACAGATGTGTGTGTTTGTGAAACAAATTGAGAAACAGATCTCTGTTGCTCTGTATGTGTGGGTTCTATAAGCCAGTCTCTTTCCAAGTTTCTACACTCTAAGAATCTGTGATTTATGACTCTGTGTGTGTGAGATAGGGTGTAAGCATGTGACAGATGGTCAGGTACTGTATCTAACCATGGATTTGATGGGTGTCATCTCTTTTTCTCTCTCTCTCTCTCTCTCTCGCTCTGTAGGCGCAGTACCCTCACCTCTTGAGCCGGGCCCGTGGCCAGGGCACCTTCTGTGCTATCGACATCCGCGATGACGCCACTCGCAATGACATGATCATGAAAGCCAGGAACAAGGGTGAGGAGCCTTGGCTTTACCATCCACACATCTACTAATCAAGAGCCTGGTCAAGGTCAAGGGCCTGGTGTATGCGACAAGGCTTGATTGGTTACACATTCCTCCAGCATAATCAGGTTGTGATCTCCTCTCTGTTCATCAGTGGTCGGTCAGTTCATTAACCTCCTCTGGTGTTTGCGTCCCTCCCCCACCCCCCCCTTTTTTTTGTCCCCTAGGTGTTCTTCTGGGTGGCTGTGGGGACCGGTCGATCCGTTTCCGCCCGGCACTGGTCTTCAAGGAGTACCACGTGCACCAGTTCCTGAACGTCTTCAATGACATCCTGCAGGAGTACAAATAAGCATGTGGGGGTTGGGCGCTGGCTTTGGTGTGGGGGTGGGGAGGGAGGTGTGGGGGGTGACGGAGCGTAGCTTGGGAGTCACGTGGGTTCCACAGAAGTCCACACAATGTGGCTTTTCACGCCGCCACAAACCATGCCAACCATGCCAGCCAACCCAGTCCTGCAGCACATGTTTAATCTCATGCACATACACACACACACACACACACACACAGACACACACACACACGTCTGTATCTTTTACCCCATCTTTTCTTATCTTTTCCTTCTCTGAAGTCTCCACTCGTACATCTCCTCGTTTAAGCTCCCAGATCCGCACAATTACAAGGAGTGTTTGGGTGGATAATGTCACTCAAAGCTCCTATCTTTCTGGGTCAAAATAGCACAAGATGTATATTTTGGATATCTGATTCTATTCTTAAGCCGACAGTATTTTTTAGCACTGTTAATTACAGCAATAGACTTACATCCTCTGTAAAGGCTGCTAACAACTAACTTCACTAGAAGCCTGAATATACCTCACAGAGGTCTGTACAACAACCTTTATGTCTAATTCTCAGAAAGCAGAAAGTAGAATGAGTGCACAGGTATAGCTAGCTTTTTTTGAGCCCAGTATTGCTGCTTATGTTTGCTTGCATAGGACATTCCGGTTTATGGTTGAACTACAGCAACAGTGGTTGAATTGCTTATTCGCTGAGCATCACTAAAAAAGGCCTGCATCATAGCCAGGGGAGCTACGCAGATCATATAAATAACAAATCATACGAAAAATAAAAATAAAATTATGAATAAAAATACTCTAAAATACTCTTTAAAATCCCAGCGCAGAATTGTGATATTAGTTGCAGGCCTTTGCTTGCTGCCTAATGAAGATGTAGGGTCTGTCAACAAGCAATGGACCTCCTGTATCCAGGGGGGTAATCTGCATGAGATCTGAAGTTAAATTGAAGCATGAAACTCTTACCAAATCCCTTTGCATGGACAGCAGACATTCATTCATTAATTGAACATATTAAATTGAAATAATGAGATGTGTGAAAGGTTAGCCAAAAATTTCAATTATTTTTGAGGAAACACAATGAAGACAAGCACATGACTCTTTGTGACCGCTCCCTCTTTAATGCTAATTTAATGCTTTGCTGAGCTGATCCGTTCCTGCGTTCTTTGCACAAAGCACTTACAGTACCATGCCATCCCTACACACGGAGCAACAGACAGGCTCCTGGAGGTGGCAGACTTCGCTCGCAAGTCAGCAAATGTCCAGAGCAATGTGTGCAACCATGCATCAGCTCTTCCTCCTGTTCCACACACACACACATACACACAGACACACACCCCTACCCTCACTCAGTTTTGGCAGCGATTAGAAACCCTGAAATCAACATGGCAACCCTGCATCCTGTTTCTGTTTTCCTTTATGCTTAACTTGGCACCCAGGTGAACATGACCCCCCACCACCCCCCATTTCCTCTGATTTCCCCAGATGTTGCAAACATGCTTAAGGGCTCGGAGGCTGGGGGGAGTTTATGAGGGACTGGGCCGTGATGCAGTATTAACGTGGGGTGATTCTCCTGTTCTTAACATCCAAGTGCTGGACTTTTCTGTTTTTTTTTTTTGTTTTGTTTTGTTTCGTTTCTTGAGGCCTCGGTAATGGCAATAGTGTTGACTAATGGACAAAAAGGTAGTGATTGAAAATGTTTTGGCAGGACTGTTGAAAATCTGTGAGAAGACTGACAGAATTCTGTGGTTAAAATGCTCTTAAAATAACAGACTGATGAATAAATTTTGACTAGTATATATCATACTTTTTCTTCCCCCCCGTCAACTTAAAAAATCCATTAAAATACCCATATCTCTATAAACTCTCATCCTCATACAAACCTGTACAAATTAGTTAAAAAACTACTGCAGGGTGCACTTTTGTTATAGACTAAGCTGAAGAATATATCCACTTCTATGTATATGTACAGTGTACCGAACAGCACGTCATGCCCCAGTTTTTAGTGAGCCTCAGACACTGCATATTCTCATGATGAGCTTACAGTAAGTCTCGGTGTTAGTGTGCAGTGAAAGGTAGCCATGTTGTATCTTTCTCTTGAATGCCTCCTTAAATGTTTTTGTAAATGTCGTAGACAGGTGGAATGATCCGTCGACGTTGCTTTTAGCCTATGGGAGTTGGAGTTTGTAGATATTCCAGTGCGTAGGCGGTAACAACTGACCAGATAAGTGGCGAACTCTGAAGCAGCTCTCCAATTCAGGGTCTGCTGCCATCTTTGTGTGCCTGTCTGTTATTGTCTAATACATTGAAAAGGAATCTGTATTGTATAGAAATTTGTGATTTACCTGTTAACAGATTAACAAAGATGAAGAACATGATTGCTATGTTTGTTTACACTGTTATGTGAACTTAAAAATTCATAATTATCAATGTAATTATATCAAATAGTTCTAGAGGTATTGTTGTCTAGGAACGTCTGTATGTTCTATGAAGAAAAATAAATCTTTATGTAATTTTAAATAATCTAAGTGGAATGTTGGTTTGTTTTTGTAACTGAATTATAGTTAGTTGGACCAACAGAGTACACAAACACACACGTGGCAAACTTTTTAAAGATGCTGTATTACCACACTTCACTAAATTCCGTTATTATACATGTCATCATGTCATTACTTTCAACACTAGCTATATATTTTTCCATCCCTGAAAACAAATCCATTTTTTTATCTCTAAAACTGGATCTGTACACTAGGTCCAAGTTTAAGGCTTTTGCCGTTTCGGTTAACAGTTTTGAGAAATCCTTATTTCCAAAACACAATCTGGGCAACTGTTCCTCTTTGGAAACCAAAATCACATGTCACTAATGGTCAAAAAGCACCCATCTTGAGCGTCACAGCTGAAATTCAGTAGCAAATTTCAGTAGCAGTACAGTAGCAGTTGATGCTTAACAAGGGAGGGAAATGTTCAATATTAAAACACTCAAAATAAGACAGGATTTTTTTTTTGTTCATTTTTTTTTTCGGACCTATAACAATCTAATTCTGAAACAACACCGCCACCTACCTTTAAATCAATCTGTGTTCCCTTTTCACAAAAGTGAGGTCAAAACAAACTAGAAAAAAAGAAGAAAAAAAATCATCCATCAACCCCCTTTCCCAACCTGCCCAGACCACTGCAATTCAACATGGCAATTCCTAAGAAGTCCAGGTGCAGGCTCATGTGTCCACCACAGTCCCAGACCAGGTCTCATGCTTGGTGCCAGGGGCCAGGTGTGTGATGGTCACCTCCACGGCCTGGATCTTCTCGTGTTTGGGGGGTATGGAGCAGATCTTGTAGCTGACCTCGTCTCCCTCGACTGGGACATACTCTCCTTCGACGCTGGGGGGAATGAACAAAGCATGTCTGTTAAGGGAACACCTTAACCTTAACAGTTCTTTTGTTCCTCAAACTCTCTCTGATAAGCCACTAACTTATAACATGAATTGAATCACATTTCTCTTCAGAAATTAACTGTACATTCCACACACTGAATATGTTGGACATTGGATTCATATATTGTGCTTGGCAATTGAAAGCTTTCTTCACCATTTTCTTTATTAAAATGTGACAGTGTTGGAGGAATGTGAGTCACTGTGTAATATGCTCAAGGTTATAAGTTCTTGGCAGATGCTTTTATTTAAAGCAACATACAATACAAAAAAAAAAACATTACATTAAAAACAAAAAATAAAGTTAAAAATTCCAATTAAAAAACTTAAGGTGAAAATAGAAGCATATATCATTTTAGAGATGTTTTCGAGAAGTTTTTTTTTTTTTTAAAGCTTACCCAGTATTCTAGGAGGAAAACTGTGACTGTTATAATAGTGAAGCATAAGGAGGCCACTAAGCCTAACAACGTCCTCTCACCTCGGCTGGGCAGAAAATATGTTAGGAATTTAAAAGCACACACCACAGAGCCACTAAAATGTAACACAGGGAAATAGAACTATTTCATGCTGTTATGTGTGTGTGAAATTTAGTGCGGATGTAGTAACTTGGGGCCCACGGTTTGCCCAGTAGAGAAAAATGAGAACTGAAAAAAAAAAATGGGATACAACAGTACAACATTGGTATCTGAGGATTGCTTCATTTCAAAAGCATCCTTCTGCCTACAGAGTACAAACAAACTGGACAAAATACAGATATTCAAGGACAAGTTTCTACTGTTAGAACAACTACACTTGAGTTCATCACACAAAGAGATTGCATCCAATTCAGGAAATCCTCTTTTCCATGGAACTATTCACATTTCTTTATAAATGAAGACATCATGATTTGTCATCCTTGCACTGGCCTTTCTAAATACTGTGTGTGTGTGTGTGTGTGTGTGTGTGTGTGTGTGTGTGTGTGTGTGTACTTGTGAGTTACAGTTTATGATGAAATAATGGCAGAGACATGGTCCACTATGGCCATACTTGCCCATCTTTTTCTCAAATTTTCAACTTAGTCAATCAATTTTAACTTCCAATCCAAAATCTTCCAGTGTTATTGTGTGGCACTACAATGCCTGTGCTCTATGTTCTATCACCCAGGACTCAGTGGACCTGCTGCTCCCCCTCCCACAGAACACTGGAACCTGCAGGCACTCTCCCACACAGTATCTGTCATCACCTGCATTCACTGATAGAGAAAAGCAGCTCTCACCCACACATGTTCTCACACACACACACACACACACACACACACACACACACACACACACACACACACACACACACACACAC
>JASCQY010000001.1:4041630-4060582 GCA_030264315.1 Sardinella tawilis
ATGCAACATAGGCCAAGTTATAAACCAATAACTATTGTTAACTGAATGGGGCATAGCGAAATGAAACTGAAAGTAAGTCATTATGCCTCATTTACTTAGTGTTAGTTCATTATTCGGCCTATGTTGCATCAAATGTTTTTGTTCTTTTTCCTATAAACAGCATTCAGTGACCTTGAACAACAGGGCAATGGTTTGATTCACATCAAACTTCTCCTTTAAGATTACACATCACTAACATGCTCTGATTAATCAAAACAAAAATCCTCTGATTTACATCAAAACAACAGGAATATTATGTAGCCTATGCTTAAAAGTAGGCAGACAACATTTAGCTTTGCTGCAAGACGCTGTCTGCAAAGCACTGCTTTCTAAATTACCTATTGGTAAGGGACACTAACAGTTATCAATGCTTGTTTACATTTTTCTTATCTGTTTCTAATCAGGGTATGTAGGGGACTTAAAAGGCCTGGACAAGCAGCCATCCAGTGAGTGCCATTCTTCCTGCAGCAGTGCTGTGGAAGATGTAACTTGACACCTTTTGTTGAAAGGCCAGGGAATTCCATTCCCTAAGTAATTTTCACATTGTGTTGGGAAAAAAATATATATAAAGGTATCTTCTGCAGCTTTTACAGTTCTGAAATAATACTACTGGTATCTAACCTTTATCATTTATGCATTTCTCCTGATATTTGTATTAAACTTAATGTGACATTCTCCAGATTGTCAATCAGTTCAATAATCACTTACACTGACCTTTCACCCCTACACAGTCAAAACAAGCCGACCAGACCGGTTCCACCAAGAACACTAAACCCCAAGCAAAGCAAACACCAAGTCACAGAAGATTTGACTCAGAATATTAATTCTCAATCCAGGACAACACGATTACGTGGGGAAATTCAGAAACGTAGAACGCGAGCGCACGCACGCACACACATAGAGAGAGAGAAAGAGAGAGAGAGGGGAAGAAGAAAAATAAGTAAAAAAAAACTACATTAACATATTTACTGAGCATTAACTATTGTTAACTTTATCCTTCATAAGTGGTTTTACAGGAACTCATCTAAGCGCGCCCCCACACACAAACAGGCTACAGGTGTTACTATACGACAAAACCTAGCCTAAAAATTGCACATTGAACCAAAACATTTTTTTCTCAATTATGTTGCTGCTTTAACATCAGGTAATAGTAAATTCGCATGACGGAATAGACGAGGATACAAGGTCCTCACAAAGTGCCACACCTCTACGCAAATCGGAATCTGAAAAGAAATGAATTTCTTTGGACAGGAAAGACATAGATTATGCACAAGCATCAAAAGGGTGTTGAAAGGGAAAGTGCCACAGCCCTACTACACTCGTCCACTGAGAAGTTAAATACATTCGTAAATCTGGATACTAGTAGCCTATGCACAAACGCCGCTTCCACATACATCTGGTAAAAACGAGAGCCACACATTGTCTTCGTTTGTTGTTTGTAGGTCAATTTCTTACTTTCACTTTTTCAACGCGCTACTAATGACACTTTGTGTAAGCATCACTCACCTTGCAACTTCACTGTTCAAAAAAAAAAAAAACAAGAGTTGTCACGCTTTGCAAATTGGTTCTCTAAGCGTGTCCGTTCTCGTCGCCAAGCGTCCGTGTCTGTTTTCTGGTGCGGTAATTAACAAAGCTTGGCTGAAATGTTTATGATACAACTGTATACCAAAGGAGCTTCGAAGTTGCGCTTGCCCCAATGGGTGTGTTTATCTTCATCTGAAACATGACATCATGTCGGGAATATTACCGTAAAATCCCGAATAAATTGAAAATTAGATCCTAATTTGGTCAAAGGGGATTATGTAATACAGTAACTAGGTTAAATGGTGTGGCAAAGGAAAATGAACAGTTAGAATACAAACCCACATTTTAAAAATCACTTTATATATTTAACTACACATTTGACACTGGGAATGATTATTATAAGAACACACCTTAACGCTTTGATGAAAGATAAGGTACTTTGGAATTAACTGTAACATTTTTTCTTAAAATCAATAATTCCAACACAAACAGTTATTTGATTAATGACTTTATTTCCTCATCTGCAACCCATAGGTCGATGAAACAGTTCATAAAAATGCATATGTTCAAAGGAGGACAGGTGGTTGATGTGGGTGGGAGCAATCATTGGCAGACCAGGTCAATGTTTAGTTACTTCTACGTATATTCTAAACTTTGTACCGTCGTAGAATATAGTTGTTGTCTATTCTTGGCGAGATCAAATCAGATGGGCCAATTAAGATTATCTTTCACCGCAAAATTACACAGGAAATTATACGATGCGAGCCACTTCCAAAATAAGGACTTGATGTTCTTAGAGAGAACTGACGAGGGCGCCATTTTACACCAATAATTCCAAAACATTGGGCCTACTGCTATCATCTGTCAATGAATTGCTGTAAATAAATAAAGGACGGTATTTTTTTTCAACAGCAATCATTACTATTCAGTTAAAATCATAAAAAGGCTCCCGGTATTAGGACAATAATATGAACTTTGAAATGACCACAGGTAACAAATTCAGAAGAACAAACTCACACAAGGTGTGTTCATAAATAGAAATCACATATAAATTATAAAGTCGCAGACAAACGGACAAAGCACACATATTTACATAACACATATTGAAGTGCACTAGGTGTGTGGTCAGATGTCCCAGACATACAATTCAACTGACCATAAACAAAACAACAAAAATGTTCATAAAATCTTATTCATAAATTCTAAAAGTGATACATTTTATTTAGTGTATGGCCCTGCTTTAATATCTCTGCTCAAATAACTTCCATAATGTCACTACATTCCCCGGTCTTCCATTTTTAAATAACTAAGATAAATTCTTACTCTCACACTCTCTCTCCTTTACAAGATATGGTACTCTAACTGTAGTAAACATGATTGTGAATATTAGAATGAAAACCGTTATTATGATGAAATAGATCATAGGAGTTGAGTTGGGTAAGGCATAGTACTTACTGAGTCTCCAAACCCTGCACTGAAACTTGCTTCTGAAATACCACTACAATCACTGTTTCTCCATGGGCCACATGAAAAATCGCTCAATTCCCAATCTGCATATCAACAAATCAGATAAGTTCTCTTGAAATATAAGTATACAAACTGTGTGTCAAGAGGTCAGGCTACAGATAAAACTACTAAACACTGAGTGAAACCAGCTTGACACATGCACAAAAGTGACTTAAAGGAGTTATCCGGAGTGAATCAAACCGAAACCCTGTTGTCTGATGCTGCCGAGTGCTGTCGATAGATATCAGAACGACAGCAGTAGGTACTATGTAGACCGAGTTCGCTAACTTCGCGGGCTTCAATTTGATTCACTCCGGATAACTCCTTTAATGACTGAATCCCAAAGTCTTTCATGACCCTCAAAGGCCTGAGCCCTCACTGACTTCAACGGCGTGAATCAGCCAATCATGAAGTTGACTTGTGTCTGTCAAGTCTTTGAGGGCTTAGGGTTTAGGGCTTACTGTGCATTCACACCACAAGCTACTACAGCTGTAAAATGCCTTTTGTCGCTCGTAAAACATTGCTGCTAAAATATCTGTGTTCGTTCATGTCGCCCTAATGACTCATGATATTACCATTGCTATTTCTTTTACAGCCAAAACAAGTCATAGCTCATTTGCATAAAGTCGAGCCATTTTTAGCTTTGTCTCTCATAGCTTTTGTCAGTCTTGTCACCCTTGTCCAATAGAAAGTGAATTACTTCCAGCTTTTGCAATTCCACTTGCAGCTTTTGTAGCTCTTGATGTGAATGCACAGTTACGGTGGACATTGGGATACAGCAAATATTAAGGTGGTCTTTTTTAGGGTAGTGATTATACCATCTTGGTCTTAAAACTATTATCTGGTCTGCCACACATAAAAATCTCTCTCCATATACAGTATATATATATATATATATCTTTTTAAAAATCTGGGTGAACTAAAGACTGGCTTTCTACATAGCAGCAAATTACAGGCATGAAGTCGACTAGGAGTCCACATTAAGGGATAGCCAACTAACTACTAACAATATTAGATTATATATAAATATATATATATATTATACAGTTATGGTACATCTTGTAAGACTGCAATGAGGCAAAACCAAAGGGTCTGTTTCACATCACTTTGTATTCGGTGGATGCCCTTGGGTGTTAAGACAGCCTCCAGTGAAGCGATGGCATCGGCATCTGTCAATGGAAAAGGACATTGCCAAAGACTGAGTGGGAAGAATACAGTTCAGCTTCCCTGTTAGTATTTTTAAAAGACGTGACAAGAAGAAGGGATTAGACGCTCTCTCTGTCACTAGTGAGCGACAAGCATCTCAGCAATAGCCTTCATCATGATCGAATGAATGAATGAATTGCATGCACTAGTTTAAAAAGCCTGTTGAAAACATTTGAAAAGAAAAATGCCATGAGCGAGACTGTTTAAAACTACTGTGCTTACTGTAGATGCACTAGTCTAGGCTACAGGAAAGGGTTTAGTGCATGTCTCCCCTCTCTATGCCATTCTCCAGTGAATGCTTCAAAGGCATTTAAGGCATGCCAAGGTGGCACTATAGACCCGTTTCAAGAGAGTTTGATTATTAGCGTCATAGCTGTTCCCACAAGGTCTCCATTTTAACATTCTAAAGGCTGGAATTTACTTGCTGATAGACCAAGCGTGAGTGTATGCGCCCTCCTGTGACTCGCTGTGACTTGTGTGTAGACTGGCTGCAGCATTACACACGATAGTGAAGGTCTCCACTTAGGGAAGACGGTAATATCACAGTAACGTCAGATCTGGAAATTGGGCAAAAGTCAGGTTGGTATCACATGCATCTTGTGGTCACTTATTTTGCGCGATCGCCACCCACTGTCTTTTCAGTATTTTGTGGAGGATGCGCCATGTTCGCTTGCGACAACATGGACAACAGACGCACCAAACGAACGCAGAATACGCATGGCAACCATGATGTGTACACATATGCAGGAACGTAGAAACCCGTGGTCAGGGGGGGGCCCCCAAAAATCAGATGTCCAAATTGACCCATTCAAGTTGACCCACCTCCGATAAATTAGAGATTTAGAGAATTAGAGTTGACCCATCTCCGATAAATTAGAGATTTGTCACACAGATATCACTCGCATGTCGCGTGAAACTGTGCAAACCGAACTTTCCCACTGTACTAGTCATTTGTTTCTGTGATAAACGGTTTGTCTGAAAATTTGTGTTGAATTGATATCAAAATTAATTAGGCAGTACAACAGTTATGTCAATATCATATAATTGCACTAGTCATCAGTTTCTGTGATGAACCGTTTGTCCGAAAATTAGCGTTGAATTGATATCAAAATTAATTAGGCAGTATAGCAGTTATGTCAATATAATACCCATTCATCTCGGTGTAATATCTTACGTTTTCTTAACCCATGCATGGACAAACTGCATATCAAAATAAACAAGAGACCCTGCCGACTGTGGGTCCTTCATTCATTTATTTCATTAGCAATGTGCAATGGTTAGTAGTTCAGTGTGCATCAGAGGTCTTTCAAAGAGTATTTTAAGAACGTTTCCCAAAACCAAGCCTGTCCTATGTTGTCGGTGAATACAGTACCACAATAAGTTGTGGCCTCGTAGATGTCGATAGATGTTGATAGTGCCTGTGTCTGCGTGCAAGTGTGACTGCAAGAACCAGTGACCGCATGCTCGTATGTGTTGTCTGCTGCAAGTAAATTCCAGCCCTTAATGTAATCTTAATGTAGCAGAAGTAGTGTGGGTGCAAAATAGAATGTTCAAGCATTGGTTGTGTTCACCATTGAAACAGTCTATCAAAATAGCATTTGGATGGCATAGGAAACACACAGGAGCTGAGCCTTGTTTACCTGAAGGGAGTGAGGTGGGGAATCGCGGAGCAGAGCATGGCCTTCACATGGTTCTGCTGTACTCAATGCCACTCTTCGAGGAAATACCAGACCAGGGCAGGAAGCTACGAAGAAGACTCTGTGCTTGGCGGTATATTCTCTGGGGGATCGAACATGGACTCAAGCTAGCCAGTGCGGAGCCTATATGCTGAATATAGTCAGTGGAGAAATACTGGTCAAGGAAGGTATCACATGTTTTTTTCCTGCCTATTTCTAGAACAAAACAAGAGCAACACAATTGTATGTAACTGTAGCCATGATAATAGTTTCAATCTATATTTCTTGAACTCATTTATTCTACTTATTTGCCTGTATTCTATTTTGCAATTCAAAACATAAAAATATAACGAAACTAACGTCAAATGTCAATGTTAAACAAATGTTAATATAATGTTCATATAATGTTAATATAATGTTTAGATAATCTGTCTATGCCAGATGCAAACTTAAAACAAACAAAACCAAAAAACAAAGCAAAACAACTTTTCTCCATTTGTGCATACACTGCCTCATGACATATCAAATCAGATAAAACGTATTCAGCAGCACTGTTGGCCTATAAACGGCATTAAAAATGAATGAAATCCAGCTTCGCTGCCCCTGCTTGATGTACTAGTAGTCTAGTGCATGATAGAATTTCCCTTGCCGTAATGGAACAGATTGTGTTGCGACCACTGAAAGGATATAAGATCGTCCACGGTGGATGTCCGCCGTTGATGTAGAGCACATAAGTGAAGCCATCCTTCAGGACTCCTCGTATGGAGTAATAGTAAGGTAAGTAGTGGTGCTGCTTAAAGTCTCTGTTCTCATAGAAGTGAATGGCAGTGTTGTTGGTGGTGAGGACATGCAGGTAGATGGCCTTGCAGTGGTCCTGCGCCGTGGTGGAGATGTGCTCCTTCAGACTGTCCAACAATAGAGAACCTGAAAGACAAGCAACCACACACCGACTTTTTCATACAAATAGCATTCTGATAATAAACAAAAAAAATTAAAAACAAAAACATGCAATTAGTATTTGTAGGGTACTGTATTTCAAGCCAGTTATGCACTTCCATACCAAAGTCTATACTGAAGCTCACCTATTCCATGTTTTCGAAACTCCTTCACCACTCCCAAGCTCAGGATGTACGCGACCTGAGTGTCGACAGGAAAACTGGAGGCCAGAATGTCTCCATCCTGGCAGGGAGGAATTTGCATTGGCTCAGTGATAGGGACAAGAGTCAACCGCTGCCCAAACTGCTGAATACAGCTATAATAAATGCAAACTGCTGTAATAACCAAGTCACAGATGTTGGTGCGACATAGGCGAATGTTGGTGAATACTGGTATCACAGAGCTCTTCCTAAAGTCTAATGAAGAGGGTCATGGACAAAGGAAAACACCAGAATTACCAGAATTAAATATGTGAGTGTGGAGTGGGGTAGGTAATGAATTCAGGATCATCACGCATTTGTAAGATTCTAACATGCCTAATCTTTTTCCAATGTTAATATAGACCATCAGCCTAAACATACTGGATATAAAATACATGTTATATCTCACATTAAGAAGCTAAATTACCCTCACACTGAGTTGCACTCCAGTTTCTCATGGCCAGTGAAAGCGGTCACGGCAAAGTCTCAAGGCTGTCATATTGCACAGGCCAACTACTGCTGCCCCAATCAATCTACTGTAGCTACTGTAGCTAGGCCTACATGCCAAAGAAGCGCTAATGCAGGGGGACTTTTCTCCCCTTACTCTGACAAAGTCACTCAAGGACATACAGCATACAGTGAATGATCTACTTAATGGCACCCTATAAAAAGAAGCAGCATATGCCAGCGCCTTCTATTTAAATCACCTCGCTTGCAGGAATCATTTCAAGGAAGAGATGTAAGCAACAGTATAAACAGCTGGCGTAGCATTTCCTTCTGGCTCACAGCAATATGATTTCCAGGTCAACCAGAGCAAATTGCAGGTCTCTGGCTGAGCTACAAGTAAAACTTTGGGTGGTCTTAGTAAATCTTTGAAAGATGCTACAAGAAAGCTTGATGAATATGAATTGTCATGGTGTTTGTTGAGTGAAATGTGTTGTGCTGCCAAGAACGTACCTCCTTGTGTACTTTTGTTCTGCCTTTTATTTCGGCCACTATCATTCCCACTATGCTACCTCTGAATGTGGCAGCGAGGGAGAAGAATTTCTTGTTGGAGGTGATGTCGTGATACCATGAGTCTGGGTACCTGTGGTGAAGTGTTTGAGTTTGTGAGTGAATGAATTAGTGTGTGTGTGTGTGTGTGTGTGTGTGTGTGTGTGAGAGAGAGAGAAAGAAAGAAAGAAAGAAAGAAAGAAAGAGAGAGAGAAAGAGAGAGAGAGAGAGAGAGAGAGAGAGGAAAAACAGAATATCAGACATCAGAAGAGGTGACATGACGCATTCCAGATGTGTCAATCAAGGGCTGGCATGGGAAATGCAACAGGGCATAGCCGTACTCACTCAATGGGGAACCAATCACTACAAAGCACTTTAACACTATCTATGTCATCTTGGCAAAGAAGGCGGAGCTTGATTTCGCTAAGCGCAGAGGGGGGCACCACGTCAGTCATTCACACCTGCAGCAACAATGGGGTACAAGACGAACAGAAATACATTAGTGCATAACTGTGATTGGATTAGTAATAGTATGCCCAGTTTTATTTGTCAAGATTTCTGGATAGTTATGCAAAAATATTTATTCAGATTTTTTATTTGAAAGCACACAATTACATTTCACTGAGGAAAATATTCTTGCAACAAAATCAAACCGAAATCGACATGCATCTTTACAGCAACTACAGATCAAATTGCCAGAAATCATCTAACAATATTACACTTGCGCAGGGACTCTATGGGTCCACACACTCTGTGGCAACTATGGGTCCACAAACAGCATCACTGAGAATAAACGATTTTGTAGAGACTGCAAAGAAGTAGAAAGAAGACACCAAGGTTTGGCATCTGACATCTCATTTATGGCAGTATAATGTGCATCGAGATTTTAGCATCCTGAGGTTGACTGGGTACTGGTACTGACAGCACAAAGTTCACCTGCTGTGCTAATAGGGTAAGTTAGCTAATGTTAACGCTCCGAAGCCTAGTTCCTCCTAAAATGTGATCTCTGATCGCGTTTAACGTGACAAGATGTTACGTGTGTTCAATACTGCAACAACAACAGTGACAACAAAAATGTATTCCTATAAACCTGAACTGTCAAAGCAAAAGACTTTGACTACTCTTTGACTGAACCAATATTCTGGTAACCAAATAGGCTAACTACCGTTAGATAGCTATCTCGCTAGCTACCACTGAAGACAAGTTGATTAACCTTAGGAAGCCAAGAACTACTTCACATAAATGCATTATGACACTGCTACAACAATTGACATAGGTCTGCAATGTAATCATTTACACTAAGATGAAAAAATAAATGATGATCTTCTCCCTTAGATTGGCTTGCAGGTGGCTGTCAAGTCAACCAGAGACCGTAGCCAGCCAGCTAACCTTAGCAAAATAATCTACCTACCTGCCTTGTTTCAGCACTCCAGCTAGGTAAATACGGACGGTTATTTCCCTTTGGATTTGATTAATACGTTCACTGCTGTGGTAGCATTATGATGATGTTAAAATTTATTTTAAAAGATGTGGCAGTAATCTCGAAGAAGTGTTTACTTTTATCTCTAGGATGCATTTGTTGGCTACAACTCGAAGAAGCCTTTCTTCCGGTGTGGTCATCTACCGGAAGTTGACCTCGTTCTGACAATGCATGAGTGCGGAAGGGTGATGGATCATGTTTGTAGTTTTTATGGTTTTTCCTCTCCTACACAGTGGTAGTTTTAGTTTTATTTCCAAATAAAGAATTGTAAATACTTATGTAACCAGATTATTTACAAGGTGTGAAGGTAAACACTTGCCGTTTTCGGAACTACACACTGCGCTACCTACTATAGCCTACTACTCGCATAATGATCTTTGGAGAAAGCAGCGTGTGGGTATGCAGTACCTGGACAAATAGCGCAGGAGTACCATGCTGGGCCCAATAAACTGCACCTGCTGAGCATTAATTAGTGAGGTTCTGGCCAGAGTGTGAGTGTGATATGTGGGGCCTAGCCTATAGGGGACAACACTTCTTCTGCATCCCCATGCACTGTCTCCCCCAAGGTGTCACACAAGACAACAAGGTTGCCTGATGTAGGAGTAACAGCTCTCTACTTTGCCTCGGTTTTGCTCCAGTTTGGTGGTGTGTAGGCCTACTGCTAGTGAGATGGCAAAACTCAGCAAAACACAGTCCATAATATAGCCTACTCATTGAAGGTAAATTCAGACTGGGAGACTGGGAGAAGTGTGTTGTCAAATGGCATATAGACAACATCAGTCACCCATTGCATAATGTATTGGGCCAGCATAATAGGCCTACATTCAGTGAAAAATGTAGTGTATTAGATGCAGCAGAGTGCTGTTCCTGCCTTCCGTAATAAAAATGTTCTCTTAGTGGCATATCAGTCAATTAACTGACCCTGACATAGCCTATTTCTAAATTCCATTGTGGGGCTAGTGATCAGCATAAACATAGCCAACAAACAGAGATTGAGAGTGTAGGCCTACTGACGGAAAAGGAAAAAACAAACTCCGGTCAGGTACATAGTACCATGAGAACGCACAAGAAATGTGGCATCACTTGACCTCTAGGGGGCATTCAAAAAGCAAAAATTGTGTGTCTGATTCACTACACAAATCACATTACATTTAGGCAATATAAAGTAGGCTACAAGGTTATGTTGCTGTAAATGTCAATGGTCCTGAGGTTGTTATAAGCCTAAATAATAGGCCTAATTGTGGAAAAAAAAATATTGAAGGACCAGGAGAAAACATTCATTTGCAATATATCAAGATTATACAAGGCACAGATATGTCATAACCTTTCAGGACACTGTAATGCTGTATTGATATGGAAAACTTTTCAGAGATAGGCCTGTCTATAAAAAGTTGTAAGGCTGACGGACAGCTGTGTTTATACTAGACTGAGTTGCGCCATAGACATCTGTAATGTTCTCAGGGTCCAAAATAGCAACAGTGAACTCTGTGTTGACCAACATATAATTCCTGTGAGGTGAAATACCATTTTTATCTGATACCTGTATGTTGGTCACAGATGAAGACCTTGGCTAACAATGCCCCTGCATTTGACAACTGGTTCTCTTTTCAATCCATTATGTCATACACCGACCCCCAACCTGTGAGGATGTTGTATTTCTCCATTCTATTGTTTGACCACCTGGTGGGATGACTGCAGGTATGTGCTGCAATGTTGCTGTTTTTCACACACCATTTGTAAATACAGCCTTCCGACAACTGATATACAACTTCTCTGTCAGAGCCCACCAATGACAGAAACACCTCAGTATATAAGGAGGTCTTACATGCAGAGCAGTGTGGTCTCACAGCTTTTTCTGACGAGGACTTCGCACAAAAGAGGTAGTTTTATGATTATGGCATTTGATCTTTTTAAAACATACATTTGTATACTTAGACAGTGCAAAATATTTGTCTGCTTTTGCTTTTTTATGTATTTAGATGCAGGATCATTGCATTAGATTCGCTTTGTCAAGGTAATGTTTTGTTTTGCAATTTACATTAAGAATGTTGATCTTGAAACTTGATTAGTCTCCCTGTTTGCTGTTTCCACTCAGCTGGGATGAGGGCTGTTGTTGCAGTCGTGGTTATTCTAGCTCTAGCTGAGCTGGGTAGCTCCTTGTTAATTGGTGCATTCAACATCAAGTCATTTGGAGACACAAAAGCCTCCAATTCAACTCTGATGAACATCATCAGCACTGTAAGTAGCAAATGTTCAAATAACATCAGAGAAAACAAACCATCTCAAATAAGATCTGGTAAAATTGGACACTGAATGTTAAGGGTGTTTGTGTCATAGATTGTGCATCGGTATGACATAATCCTGATCCAAGAGGTGAGAGATAGTGACCTGTCTGCGACCAAAAAACTCATGCAGCATGTGAACATGTAAGAAACTTGCAAAAATAATTGTCATTAACATAACTTATAATATACAGTATTCACAATTCATTCTTTTCTATTAGGGGGAGCTCTCCTTACGTATATCGCTATATTGTCAGTGAGCCTTTGGGACGAAGCACTTACAAGGAGAGATACCTATTCCTCTACAGGTCCATTTTCATCACTTGAGAGACTTCTCTTAAAGAATAGTGTTCATGTATTGTTGTTACAAAAACTGAAAGTAATAAAACTTGTCCTGAAGTTTTCAGTCAAACCTAGAGCACACAGGTTGCACCAAATAAAATACTTGTTGTTTTTTTTCAGGGAACAGACTGTGTCAGTGGCCAAAAACTTCACTTATGATGATGGATGTGAGCCATGTGGAACAGACATCTTCAGCAGAGAGCCTTTTGTTGTGATGTTCACATCCAATTCAGGTGCGGTAGCCTATAAACAAAAACATCAACATTAAGATGTAACATGTTGTGTGTTACAAAAGTATCCATCTCTTGACATCCCAGGATCAGATGTACATTTCTATCCCCCCTGTAGTTGTGCAGAACTTGGTCCTGATCCCACAGCATACATCACCCGATTACGCAGTGAAGGAAACAGATGCCCTATATGATGTTGCAGCCTACACAAAGGCCCACTGGAATACAAATGTATGTAACTACATAAAATTGCTACTCTAACCTTATGTCCATGCTCAGAATTTATCAGAGGTGATCAAGTACACAGCTTCTGTACTTCAGTGAAAGTACAGATACTCCTAGTCAAATATTACTCCACTACAAGTGAAAGTTGCAACATCAGATTTTTACTTATACTCAAGTAGTGTTAAAAAAAATAGGCCTACTAAAAGTACATAACCTAGAAATCTTGACACACTCTAGCAGTAGCAAATAGTTTTACTCATTGGATATGTCTAGCCATGCCACTTCAGTGAATCTACCATCATGGCTTGGTAGGGTCAATCACAACGCTCTATCTTTGTAGAGTCATTGGACAGGCATAGCACAATAATTACAGGGCTGCGACAGTGCAAATCAGCTGGTGGTCAAGGAATAATGGTAGTTTGAATCGGCTTTGGCATCGACTTTGAAAGAGTGAGACTTGGGCTTTTTTTTTTAATTGAACAGAAAAAGGTACTCAATCGTTTCAAAGGACATATTTGCCGTTTTGCCGACCTTGCTCAGATTGGTTGTAGTGCTATCCAGTTTCACACACCTGATTTCATAATTTTGCTATTGTTAAAGGAATCATTTTACCTTTCAAGGCCTATATGTCTCTCAAGTCATTTGGATAGTGAATAAACTTTTAATAGAGAGAATGACTCACTATTTGCATCCTATTTGTACCCTTGAAAATGTAAGTACGATGCTTGAGTAAATTTACTTAGTCACTGTCCAACTCTGGATGTGAGGGAGGGAGAGAGAGGAGAGCACTGAATGTTAGTTTGTGTATTTTTTCCAAAACCTATACCTGTAACATTGTTCATATCAAGTAAATGAATCTGTATCAAACTTCTACTTGATATATAGATAATCCTTTCCATTGGTCTATTTTTAGGACATCCTGTTACTTGGAGACTTTAACACTGGCTGTAACTATGTCTCTGGTTCAGAGTGGAACCAGATTAGGCTATACACTGATAAGAGCTACCACTGGCTGATTCCAAATGATGCAGACACAACCGTGTCCCACACCAACTGCCCATATGACAGGTAAGAAAAAAGGCAACCCCCCACACATAAGCCCCAGCACATGTACACATGAACACAAAAGCCAAGGGCATTGTTGGCAGCAACATGGCACTGGATTCCTGTTTTTTTCCCCCAGGATTGTTGCCACCACTGAAATGATGCAAGGAGTTGTTCCTAGGTCTGCTAAAGTCTATAACTTCATGGTGTCTCTTGGACTCAGTCACAGTCTAGTAAGGCCCTTCACATTATTACCTTTTGTGCACCTTTCAAAAGCACAAACCATATAACTGCATCACTTTTCTCTTTTAGGCTTTGGCTGTCAGCGATCATTACCCTGTTGAAGTGGAGCTTTACTAAGCCTACAGTTTCCCTAAAAATCATATTAAAACATTTAAAATGATGCTCTGAAATTACCTTCTAATATTTGGAGGCACAGTTACATTACAATTAATATTTATATTTATAATATAAGACTTTAAATTTCCATTCAAGCATCACAAAATACAGATATATTGGAAACGTCAGAATGGATCTGAAATTTTACTTACGAACAACCAATGCTGTGGGTGAAAAGAAAACACAAAAAGACATTGTTTGTCATACCAAATCAGTACAATTAATAACTAGAGTAACCCATCTATAAACAGAACTTCTTAATTTCAGACCTGTCAGACCTTCAGTCAAACCTGGGGCACTACAACAGGTTACACCAAAAAGGCAGGTCTAGATTTAAGAACCAATAGGTTTAGTAGAGACCTCTGTAATCAGAAGGCTTTATATATGGCAAATATTGGTTGGTAGGCACAGATATGTTGTTGAGGGCATTCTTCAGGCCTTTCTCTTCTTCAGCATGGCCAAGTACATTCCAAGCGACTTCTGGATGGAATCTTTGGTGATGAAGTTTACAAAATACTTAATATCAGTCTCTCTGTTTGATGTCAGTTTGTCTATGGTCGGCTTTCTCATCATGGATTTAGATAATTGACGGGCATGGTCTGGAAGAAATCAGAGTAAATAACTATTAAAAAACTGATTAAATTTTTTTTTGAAATCTTATAGAAATGTCCATTTCTATTAGACACATGATGGTAGGTCAGAATTGTTTCTATAAAGCATTTTACTTAACCACATTACAACTATATATCTACTGTATGAGTAAAATCAATATATTCTCACCTGGGATAGCAAGCCATTTAGTCATGGCTTCGGTAGCAGCAGACAGGACGCTCTCCTCAGGGACTAACTGGTCCACCAGGCCGACCTTCAAGGCATCCGGAGCACTGTAGAGAAGGCCCAGCTGCAAGGCTTTTTCTGTCTCCCGGTGGCCCACCGTATTCACCATGGTGTCCTTAAACCTGAATCATACAAGGAGCACTACCAGTATTTTGGTGACATGGTGGAGAAGTGGTGGTAGTCTCACAGACCCGGAGGCCCTATAAGCTTGAATAAAAAATGGCTATTGAAACCTACAGTATTCAGTTTTCTTTAAAGCAAGCAGCACTATGGGAAAATTGATACTGAAACACCTTGGCATCGACGTTCAACACCATTTACCTCTAAGATGGTACTCAGTCAAAATATAGCTAAAAGGATCATGATTCCCTGTGAGATCAACATCATTGTAGTTCAATAGCAAGTACTTTGGGCTTGAATCTGCAATTACAGACACTTCTATTTTCTGTATTATAGTCTAAGAAGGCTTAGCATCAGAATGAGTCTGCAGCCATCATTTTATGACCAAAAGAACTGTATGGTGTTATAATGCTACGCTGAATTTCAAACTCAAAAGATGACAAAAAAGGGACCTCATACCAGAAGGGGGCAACAATGCCAAGCAATGTTTCATTAAGGCCAATGCTGTAACGAGGATTCTCAGCCATGATCCTGTAGTCACATGAGATGGACATCAGACAGCCACCAGCAGGGCTGGACCCCTATAATTTCAAAAGAGCAGAACCAATTCACAGTACGTCTCCAAAACTAGAAGGAGAGTGACAGAAGACATGTCTGAATCCCAGTGCACCCCAATAAACTCTGAAGTCTTAGCAGGCATAATGACATCATATTTGGCTGAGTCTTTCATGACTCAGCTGTTTTGGCTGAGGTAAGTTTTTGAGAGTTCAGGGCTTACTGTTACTGTTTAACACAAACATACTGTATACTGTAGGATGTAACCTCAAAAATATATTTTCATGTAAAATATATTGTAATAATACTACTAAAAGTATAACTTAACATGTACAGTTTATACATTGTGTGACAGACTTTCATGCAACACATTGCATTGTCTAGATTAGAAGACCTTAGCATTCCAAAGCCGTTTTCAGACATAGGCCTACTGGAAGTAATACTAATAAACCGGACATTCACAATGAGATACTAGGGGGTAGGTCGTGTCATGTCTGAGTTGATTCCCGTTAGATATCCAAGTATGTGTGAAATCAGCTTATGTGTGTGTCTTGGAGGCCTTCTATCCTGAGGACCTGTGTAAAGTCTTCAGCAACATGATGCATCACACTCACATTTATAGCTGCGATGGTCACCATATTAGAGCCATAGAGTTTTAGCCACATCTCCTGCACGGCCCTCCAGAACTCTCCAGCATGTTCCGGGCTTTTTCCATACATCTCCATGATGTCCAGGCCAGCGGAGAAGACCTTTGGCTGGGACTGTAGAAGAACACACAGCCAGAGTGGGTAAACATCTTTATTTCATTGGTACATACAGGTACCTCAAGTTTAAAAACAAGCACCCTGGGTCACCTTCACTTTCTTTAATGGCCACTGACTACTTGTTACACCTCATAACATGTAATGTGATAACTACTGCAAAAAAATGTTACTTAAATTAGGTAATTAGTGAACCATGTCACATAAATATCACAGTACCTGCAGCAGTACACTTTAATGTGTCAAAACCTAAGGCATGTTGAGTAAACAGAATTGCATCTGTGTTGACACAAGCCTTTCCTAAAACAATTCAGCCTGGTGGCATGCTTTTGTGTGTTCACATACTGAGGTAAGAATGACTCCTCTGCAGCTCTTGTCCATCTCCAGCTTCTCCATGCTAATGGCAAACTCAGTGAGGAAGTCCAGACTGAGGCTATTTACAGGTGGGCTCTGGAACCTCATTACTGCAATACCTGCATGAGATTTAGGAGAGGAACAAACATGTTTTGCCCTATGGTTTTGCATACAAAATGTAGAATAACTACAGCATCCACTGTACATTTAGAGCTGTGTAATCAGATAAAAAAAAATCTCAGCGTCACTTAAGAACAGTGCCCACATCTTTTTTTTATTTTGCACAGCACAGCAACATTAATAAGACAGTATAATAACTGTGCTGGGTTTGGTGGCATTTTTAGACTACATCAGGGGTGGCCAAACTTCTCTGTTTGCGGGCCACATACTGAAAAACCTAAGATGCCAATAAGCATAATAAACCATAAGAGCGACTGCAGACCGTCTAATGCTACACTATTTAATGATATTATTGACAAACATGTCACACCAGCAGTACTGAAACTATGCCATATGACAGATATGTAATAGATGGGGCCACATTACATAGCTAGAGAGCTGAGGGACGCATTTGGCCCCTTAGTTTGGCCACCCCTGGACTACATTATCGAATGACCTCTGTGACTAGATTTGGTATGAAATGCCTTTGGACCCATAGCTTGACAACAACTGGAGAAAAAAGTGTGTGTTCCACTAACCTGAGGTGCTATCCAGATCTACTTTAATTTTAGGTGACGTCGAATTGTGTCTTCGATTGCTGACATAAGGCAATGCACAAACTTTCCCATTTCTGCAGTGCAGAGAAAGCGATGAACATAACCCTGCGAAGAAGATCAATTCAGTTAGACCACGCGACAATCAATGAGCTTATGGTTTAAGAAAACTTAAAAATGTTGTTGATAAGAAGGACTATTGTCCAAAAATTAAAATTAAAATATGAAACTTTTGAATGCATGACTCACCCTTAAAGTTATGCTCTTTAACAATATAACGTTAAAGGATCTTTTGAATTGACAACGAGAAACTGTAACTTTACTTCATCGCTTACTTTATATACATGCATATCATTTTAGTTGTGAGTATTTGTGACATCCAGAGTGGTGACCTTTGTCCCAAATTTCAAAATAGATGTACGAGTCTGTAGCAGCTAACATTAGCTGGTGGTTAGCATTCCTAGTAGTGCATAGCAACGACATAAGCAGAATACCACCAGGGAACATAGGCGTGTGTGATTTTAGAGGAGGTTGTGAAATATGTTAGTTCGTTAAATGAAACATAGCCTACCTGAAAAGGTTAATTTTGCAGACTGCCTCAATGCAGTTGCCATGTCGTTCAGCTGGGAAGTACTTCCGTGAAGGGGAGTTTGGTGGGACAACCCAATGATAAGGGAAACGCTGATTGGTTAGTTTTAAAGTCAGGTGGAAAACTGTGCTCTGTGATTGGCTAATTCTTACGTCGATCTAAAAAATGTGAGTGAGTTTTGAATGAGAGGCTGCAGGCCACGCAAAGGGGAACAAAGTTGGCCTTATAAAATTTCACTTTAGCGTAGTGTTGCGCTGTGGTGAGAGATTACAGTCATTGGGTGACACATTCAGGAACATTTGAGACACACAATTTGTCAGGCAAAGTCAGTGATAGTAAAAATTATAGGCCTCTTAGCCCTTGGCCTCCTCATCTGATTTTAACCCTCCTGTTGTGTTCTGGACAAATCTGACAAACACATTTTTTCCCTCTCAAGAATGTAGCCGACAGTCCAGTAGCAGTGGGAGCAACTGTACTGTAGGCCTACTGTTGCTGGTGGCTCATGACACTCAACAACTGTCCTGTCTTGTGCCACCTCCCTATGCACTGTCCAGTGCACGGTCCTGTGCCTCTGGTCTACTGTCCTGTACTACTCATACTGCTGTGACACTTGCCTATACTTGTCACTGGCCTACTGTCCTGTGCACTGTCCCGAGCCACTGGGTCACTGACCCATGCCTCTGGCCTACTGTCCTGTGTACTATCCTGTGACAGTAATACTGTCTTGTGGCAGTCCACCGTCCCATGGGTTAGGGTTAGGTCAGGGGTGGGCAAACTAAGGCCAGGGGGCCATATGCAGCCCTCTGCTCTGTTTCATGCGGCCCACCATGAAGTCAAAAAATAAAATTGAATGTGCCCTGCTGTTAGCCTGATGTATCAGCCGCTTATTTCATTCCATTCCATAGAGCGTCTGAACACGAATGATTGAGATTCGTTTGCTT
>JASCQY010000001.1:4088520-4100942 GCA_030264315.1 Sardinella tawilis
AGAATAGAGGACAAGCAATCAATAGCCATCGATCATTGCACCTGTGCTTGTTTTAACTGAATGTCTCTTGTCAGGTGTTAAGACAAAATAACATTTAAAAATGTCTCAATCAGGGAGAGTATTAGCATAAGGGGAGAATAAATACTGTCTGCGCAACTTCTATGTGATTTTATTTTTTTCTGAATTCAATTTAAATTTTTTTTTAAAAAAAGTCAATGTAAAACAAACCCAATTCCACAGCAAAGTCAACACATTCTGACTTGTGACACCTATAGCCTTGCATGCCGCCTTTACTTTTGACAGCTTACTTTGGCTCCACATCAGTGAAAGGGAGAGGGGTCTCTACTCATGGTTCACAAGTTTGTAATGCCTTCTTCAAGACAGCACACACATACACATCTACCACTATCTACTCAACAATGAGGCACAACATCACCAGCTACAGTATGCAAATTCGGAAGACAAACGGAAATAGCACAAAAAAGAAAGAAGGAAACAAAGGAAAAAAAGAAAGAAAGAACAAAAGAAAGAAAGAAAGAAAGTTCTCACCTCTGTAGCACACGGTGAGCCAGAGCAGCTCCAGAAACTGCCCCCCAAACTCACACACATCCATGCCTAGCATTGTGCCAAGGAATTCCAGAGAGCTCTTCCCAGTTTGACAAAAAAAAGACAGTCAGGAGAGCAGGAAAGCGGAAAGAACAAAAACACAGCAGCCAGAGAAATGCAAGATGTGCCTGCAGACAATGTGGATTTGTTTCTCTCTTTTTTCTCCCTTCCAAATAAGTGAGGGCAGGTAGAAAATGACACAGCTTTCAGGCAGATATTCTCCTGTTCCTGCCACACAAGCAGAGATGGAGAGAGAGAGAATCCCTGGGTGGGTGTGGGTGGAGAGGATGGAGAGAGAGAGAGAGAGAGAGAGAGAGAGAGAGCGAGAGTGACTGAGAGAGAGAGAGATGAAAGAAGAGACAGAAAGAGAGAGTGAGAGAGAGAGAGAAAGACAGCAAAAGGGAGAGTAAGAGAGTAAGAGTGTGCAAATGAACAAATGATCTGCCTGCTATCCGCACCGGACACCAGCAACAGCCGGCTGTGGCTGCAACAGCAGTAGCTGCTGATGGAGAGAGACAGAGAGAGATAGCACAACAGTGGGAGAGTGGGAGAGAGAGAGGGGGAGGCAGCAACAACGTGGAAATGGTATGGCTGTCTACAGACACTATCGATTCACCGGCAGAGGCAGCCAAGCCCTCCTCCTCCTCCTCTCCTCTCCTCCCAGCTCCATCAGGCACTAGCCAGGCGACTGCGATGATCTCATCCTTTCTCTCCCTCCCTCCTTCTCTCCCCTCCTCTCTCTCATTCTCCGTCTCTCCCACCCAGCCCATGCTCTTCTCTTCTCTTCTATGCCTCACTCTCTTCTCTCTGTTCTCGGTCTGTCTGTGGAATCCTGTCTTCTCTATGCTCGATCACTTTCTTTATCTCTGTCTCTTTTGAAAACGCTCAAACCTTTTAATCTCCCATTGCTTTTAGTCGCTCTTGCATCCCCCCCCCGCCTCTCTCTTTGCTTTAAAGCAAATATATCTGTGGCACTCAGCACACAGATCACACACTCTTCTTTACTCTTTCTCGTTTCGTCCATTTATTCCCCATGTCACAGCCAGCATAATCACACAGGGGGGAATCAAATAATAAAAAAAAATAATGTCTCTTCTGTCCCTGATGAAGATGTTGCACAGCAGCACACCACCCAAACTACCCCCACACACCTACCCCTCCCCCACCTACTCCACCTTCCTCTTCCTCCCCTCCTCCCCTTCTTCGTCTGTCACTAAGTGAGGTCATCCACCTGTCAAGGTGGATGGGATGAGAGGCTACCCTGGAGATGCCCCCCACCCCCACCTTATGCATACATAGGCATGCCCCTGTCCCCCCCAACCCTTTCTGATGCACAGGGTCTGATGCGGTGTGTTAAGCGGCCGGACACTACCAGCCAAGGATCATATCAGAAAACTGCAGCTGCAGCAGCAACAGCATCATCAGCAGGCGCAAAAGGGCGTGTGTGTGTGTGTGTGTGTGTGTACGTGTGTGTGCGCGTTTGTTTGTGTATGTACTGACCCCCTGAGCTGTGCTCTGAAACTGATTTTCAGTGATCTCCGATTGGTACTGAGATTCTTTTTTTTTTTTTTTTTTTTAATCCACCTCCTCACCCCCCATTGGGGCATGCTCACTCTGCCATTCCCTCCCTTGTTTATGACTCAAGGATCAAAGGTGTGGCTCCTTTTTAAGGGGAACGAAATGGTTCATCGCCAACAAAGAGAAAGACAACAGTAAGCAGCAAGCAGATGAGCCATAAGATAGGCAGTGCAAATGTGCTGCAGTACATTTCCTGTATACTGAAAGAGAGAGATAGGGTGAATGAGAGAGAGAGAGAGAGAGAGAGAGAGAGAGAGAGAGAGAGAGAGAGACTAAGTACCAGTAGGTGGCTTTTTAGGTTCCACACTTACTGATAAATAGGCACATGGCTGCATGTTCTCTAAGGGAGTAAATCAAATATGAGATAAGGGAAGGAAAAAAAAACAACTGGTGGTTACTGGAAGGAAAACATGGAGAGGATGTAGGCATATTTCAACACCAACATTTTGGTGCAAGCCTGGCGGTTTGGAGGAGGAGTCAGGCGGACGTCGTGGCTCGTCTCAGAATCAATGGCTGGATGGCCCAGAAATAACGAGCGTAAGATGATTCCCCGTGGACTAGTCCTCCTGGTGCACTGTTCTGGCTTGCAGTCAGCTATTTAGTGTGTGTTTGTTTGTCCCTGAGTAGCACTCAGAAAATACACAGCGCAAAAGGCGTACCATCAGAACCCGCAAAGGCACTGGAGGGGGGCCTGACGGGAAAACTCAGTTCGGTTTTTCTATCTATGAATGCCGGGGCTATTTCGGGAGAATGTGTATTTTCTGGGAACACATGAACTTTTTCACCAGCACACGGGGTCATGTCCGTCCATCAGCAACATTCAGTAATGACTTTCTAAATTTAACAGCAGAATAGCCTACAGTACGTGCACGATGTGTGCTTATCAAAAACCCGACCATAAATATTCTTTGTAACTGAGCACATCCAGAAACACTTGGAATGTCAGGTGCAATTGTACTGTATGTATATATATATATATACACACATACATGTATGGGAAAAATGATGATGGAAAAAGCAATAGCAACTGTTTTTCACTGCAGTGTTTCAACACAGCAACCAACACAAGTGACAAACCTGCAGGAAGTGAAAGAGCATGCAGGCCATGGGCAAACAGTGAGGCAGAGATGACTGTTATTTTCAAGGCACAACCACAGAGCTCACAGCGGAAGGCAGACTGGCTCAAAGATCATCTTTGAGCCTAGAACACTGACTGCCAAAAGAGACCTACATGTATATCTGCTCTGTTTCCTCCACTTCCAAATAAGAGAAAGCTATTTCAGTCTAGTACCTGCAAGACATAATCATCCCTCAGCTGAGAAAGACTCAACATCACCTTTTTGCTGGAGGACACAATTTGTTTGGTGTTCTCCTTTAAGGCGTTTTTTTTTCGTTGTTTGTTTGTTTGTTTGTTTTTTTTTGGTGTAGCCTGGATCAGGTAGATGATCAATCCCTTGCCATCTTTCACCTCCTAAAACCTACTGTACCAACACCTAGACCTAGACCTTCATTCTCGATAAAAGCCTCAGCCAAAGATACTTTCTCAGCCGTCTCTGCCTCAGCTAAGGGTTTGTGACACAAGCCATGAATGCTTCTGTTCCTCTGCTGCTGGTGACGACTACACCCTATTCAGAACAGGAAAGCGGCAAGAGAGTAGCACACAAAAGTTAAATAGCCACAAGACCTTCCATTGTGCTTCCATCATTACATTGTAATGGTTCTTTGGTTGACTGACTGTGGTTTTTAATTGTGGGGGTCAAATTGATTAAAATATCTAGCAGACATCCTGGTACAAGGCAATGAAACTGCACTAAAAAGAAAGTCACTCTAGATAACAGAGATTGTAAAAACAAGGCAAACAGATGAACAACAAAAGGGTAGCTCTTTTTTCAAAAAAGTCTTTCAAGAACTGATATTTTGTCCAATGCCTTATGGAACTGAACACCTCAACTAAACAACACAACTGAAGACAGTGATTTCATTAGGTCATGCAACAATTCAGTTAAGAATTGCTTTAGAGGTCAAACTCTTGTAAAATAAACTTGGGATGATCCATGCAAAATCGTTGTTGTGATGAAAGGTTATCATGTCCTGATATTTATTGTGACACTGATGATGTAATATAATTGTTGGAATGTTAACATGTGTTAGATAGCAGCATGTTGAAATGAGAACAAATGTGTTGGAAAGTGGAGTTCAAACTGCAGAAAAGGAACAGGCCCAAGAGCACAACATGGCCCTCAAGACTGTAAAATGACTTTATGTGGCTGAAAACAAAGCATGTTTATCATCTTTTACATCACTATTGAGAAAAATACTACGAAATGTAGGCCTACTTTTAAGTTTCTAGCGCCCATCCCTAATAGACACATGTGTCCTGCAGTCTTGTCCATCATTCTGTTTACACTGACAAAAGCATAGTCTAATCCCAAAGTATAATCCTTCTAGCGTCCATAATCTTTCTTTTTTTTTCCATCGTTCTAACCCGGAGAGACATTACACAGACCCCTATCAGGAAAGGCTTGAAGTCTGCAGTGGAACTGAAAGTCTAATACAATCAATCAATGGACAGACACCCTGTTTATCGGGCTCTGCCAGGAATGGCCACAATTTCCTCTTTGGGGACCCGTCAGCCGGCCGTCTGAACAGCACCACTACATCCATGAGAAATAAACAATGCAAGGCCACTGGCACACAGGGCCCTTGGAAGAAAAGAAAAGAAAAGAAAAAAACGTTCCACATCATGTGACAACTGTTTGCTTGTGTGTGCCGAGGAGTGTTTGTTTGTCGCGGGGGGTGTTTGTTTGTTTCTTTCTTTGTTTGTGGCAGTGGGTGTTCTAATGAAACTGCGGCGGGCGAAATGGAATATGGGGACCGGCCGACCCTAAGACTATGAGAAACTGACCCCTTGTTACTGCCTCGCCTACTGGCCCTCGCTCCTTTCCTGGAATGGTGTGCTGTATTTCATATAAGACGTGATTTATGTGCCCCCGACTCAGGAACAGCCTTCTTAATACCACAATGTTTGTCTTCAGACCCATGGCCCACAGGTGCCAATAAAATCTTTTTTTTTTTTTTCCCCAAGGTTCCACGCCTCTTTAAAGCTTGTCTGTAAAAAAACAACTTCTCAGATCGCTCATCATTTTCATAGCCCCTTGAGGAAAGACATGGCAGGGTAGGATGGAGCTTACACCCATACGCCTGCTAGTCAAGGCTGATCATTTCAATAGTGTTGGTGTTTTATATGCTGGATACAAGAATCGTAAAAAGCACTGATAAAGGATGACAGATTGCAGCTAACATCTTAACTAGCCAAGCTGACGCATAGTTGCAGGAAATGCAGCTAACATGGCTATCGGTAAATCCAATAAATCACTCTATATATCGGACTGTAAATTAAACATTTCTAGTGTATTGCAGATCGCTACAAGGGCATATTGCTTTATGTTGTTCTGACACCTAGTCACATTTGGGTCCTTTGTGGTTAGTATCAGCATCTCATGAGATATCCTTTATAACCTATGCATAACACAAAATACAACTCTAAGCTATTTATGGACTGCATTCTTAGACCCGCCTGCTTCAAACAAACTCACATTTACACTTGGTCACAGCCTAGCTTCTGTATGCATAATGCATATTAATTAATAGTCCAACAGTACAAAAGGTCACTTGGCTCTACACAGACTCTCTAACGGATGAATTCTTCAAAAACTCATTTCAAAAGGAACTCATGACAAAAAGAGAAGTGCTGTGTCTGCTCTCTGTCTTGGAGAAGAAAGACACACACCTCTGGCTGTCAAAGTACAAGGCCCGGGTGCTGGAGACCATGGGAAAACCTTTGATCATAACAGAATATTATACGAAAATACTGTGTATGTTGATGCTTGCTATGAGACATATGAACATCCTCCATGCATGAACAAAGATAAGGGAAGGGGGTTAGACATAGCAGAGAGAAATTTGAGTGCATGGTTTACCAGTGACCTAGAAATGGCATGAGTGCCTTTAGATCATGCAATTGCACATAGCAATCAAGTAAATTACCTGAATTGACCTGTGGATATACTTTAGGAGGAAGCGAGATCTAATGGATCACGTTCCAGAGGATAAAGAGTGCAGGCTCATTTGAAAATCACTTGTCTTGATGCAATGATTTGCCAAAGCGCTGTGTGAATGGATGGCCCTGCATATTTTCAGCCATTTCTCAGTGTCACAACGCTGGTTTGAAAAAAAATTCACTTCCTGCACAATTGTGTGAAATTATTCAGGCCCATACATCATGAACACATTTGGTCACACACACACACACACACACACGCACACACGCACACACACGCACGCACGCACGCACGCACAATTTGAACATATACATACTTCACAAATGGATGGTCTGCCCCCCCTCACTGTCTCAAACACACACACAGGCACACACACACACACACACTCTCTCTCTCTCTCTCTCTCTCTTAAACACACCTAAACCATTTGTCATTTGCTTGCCTGCAGAGGATGTGGTTTTGGATGGCAAACCATGTTCACATTGATTGCTGTGACTCACTGTCTGTATTTTAAAGATATGTTGAAGGTAAACATCATACTGTTAACTAAATATCAATAGGTTATCAAAGCTGGTTTACAAATTAGGTTAAGTTAATTATGAAGAAAAAATCTGCATCAACTCCCAACTGTTGCAATGAATGTAGCCTGACTGAATGTAGGGTAACTGCATGTGGTTTATCCCATGAGCAGTTACCTCTGGGCATGATTACCCTCGTCTCACAATTTTCTAATTGGCTATGCTACTCCATCCTCTCCTACAACAGGTAAGTCATGGTGACTAGTACCTTCCAACTTCAAAATAACATAAATTAATGGAGATGCTTACACCTGCAACTGCATTTACGGTTAAAAGCCTCTACTGTGCATCTTGTCATTTCCAAAACCTGTCTACATTTCCTTGAAAACACTGACGCGACTTACCTTCAAAGTTGCTGCTGCTGCTGTTGCTTGTCAGATCAAGTGCGCGAGGATACAGGAAGTTTGGTAGCTTCGAGAGCAGTCAGTCAGGGCGTTACACGTCTTCAACTTTTCAAACTCATCTGACAGTTCCTCTTCCATCCAAAAGTCGAAGCGCAGATTATCCCACTTTATTAAATCTAAATGTCATCATCCTTCATACATATCACACCAGTCTGAAATCAGAAACAGTGACAGCATCGGAAAATATCGTACACATCCGCAGGCTATCTCTAATTATGTAAAATTAGTATAACCAATACAGACCCCCTGTAGGGTAACTCAAGTGCTCATGCATTTTAAATGTAGCCTACTGCTGCTCTCTAGCGGAGACATAGAGAGGGGGTGGGGAGAGGGGAGGAGTGGACGCCTCAAGAGGCAACCTAGGCCCACTAAGTAGGCTGAAATCCATACTGTGTGATGCTGACTTAATTGGGTTCGTCAACTGTCAAGCAACTTGGAAATTGACTTTTAACTGTTAATTAATAACAAATCAGTACAGGCTACTGCATTTCTATTTCTTTTAGTCAGGAAATGTATACTGATATTGTTGGTGAGGCAACTTTCCTTTGCAGTGAAACATGCATGATGAATGCAGGGTCAGGCTGTAGAAAAAAGCGAACAGTGAAGGACAGTTCAATAAATGATAGTGATATGCATGGCTTCTCCAGCGTAGGCCTCTGTACAGAACATAAAACAAGGGGGGTGGCTCGACATGAAAGAGAGGAGAGGAACGGCTGATGCTGGAGAAAGAGCTTGCCTCAGGGCACAGGGCTTGAAAACACTCCCATCCTGCCCTGCTCTCATTCTTAGAAGCATCAACCCATCCTCCCAGCCCCAGCTCTGCTCATTACCCCCTCCATCAAACATCAGCATCGTCACATTACTGGCCTACTGTTGAACTGCAGACTAGAGGAAAGGGAAGTATGCAGCTAAAATATATGAAAAGGTAGCCTAGCCTTATACTGTATATTGTATTGGGGGAAAGTGCTTAATGACCCACATGCATGTTTGTATTCTGATCATAAATGTCTCAAATATGATATCTTACACAGTATGCAAATACAGCAATGTGCTATGCTTCTACTGCCAAAATTGACATTGCAGAGTTGTCAAAGCTTTTCATGTTCATAAAACTGAACAGGAATATCATACACACACACACACACACACACATACACACACACACACACACACACACACACACAGACAAATATTGTTTTGAGAGATTATAATAGAGATATCTTTGTTCCAGTTACTTTATGTTAAAAGTGAATTACTAAATTGACGGTAAAATATAGGTCACCATTTGGCTGTATTACCAAGTCAGTTGTGTGAGGTCATAAAAATGAAGTATTACATATTAATGTGCCACCTCAGTGTTCAAATCTGGTGGATGCTTTAACTCGGGGGTGGCCAACCTTTTCTGTTTGCGGGCCGCATACAGGAAAATCTAAGCTGCCAAGGGCCAATGCGAATCTAATTTTGAACCAGTTTCAAGTAGAAGAGCGACTGCCGTGCAGACAGTCTAATGCTACATTATTTCATTTACAAACATGTCTCACCAGTACTGAAACTATGATATGTGATGAATATATAGTTGATTAATGCAACAATCTGCCACAGTACATCTTATTATTTGACTTCATGCCAGGCTGCGTGAAAGAGAGCAGAGGGCCGCATTTGGCCCCGGGCCTTAGTTTGGCCACCCCTGCTTTAACTGGTCCTAATTTTTTGCCCTTACAGTTTTTTTCCCCAAGAGCGGAAATGCGGAGTCACTTTGTCAGTAAACAAGTTAAGAGCCATCCTGTGTGCTGACATTCAGAGTCTCTTAAGCTAATATATCCAGGCGCATGCCATATGCCTCGTCATGGCTAAGCCATGTTTAGAATGCCTTTTTATGAATGGGAAGATGTCATTCATGTCCTCTTCAACTAGATTGGTGCCAGATGTCAAATCCAGACCCAAATCAGGGTTGCTCTTTATTTGACTCATGATACTTGGCCTCCCTCTCACAAAGGCATCGGCTGTTGTCTACGGCTGGTGGTAATGTAATCTGCGCTGGAAGCCAGGCTCAAACAGGGTCAATCACATTTTTGCTGCCGTGGGGGAATTAACCCTAAGTACATTAGAGAGACCCCTCACCTCCCCAGCCGCCAGTCCTAAGCAGGGACTTCCGCCACATAGATTACCTCTCATTCACATGATGTGAGACAACATCTATGTATTGTTTCACCAACCAGTTTGCACATTAAGCCCAGAATAGAATTCACACTATACCACTTCAGGATAGACGAGATGCTGTGGTTATGTTGTACACACACCCTCATATACTGCCCATCGTTTTGGGCAAGTTCATGTGTTGTCTGCATAAATCAGTAAACAATATCTGGACTTTGTTCAGCCCCAGGAAGAGTTGTGTGTGACACTCACCGAGGCTAAGAAAACATTTACAAAAATATATATGTATATGTGTTAGAAGAGGGATTGTTTGATTGTTTGATTTATGATTGATTGAGCTTGTTGAATTGTCACTAACAGTTATTGTAATATTTTATAATATATATTATAAATATATATTATAATGAATTCAGTTGGACTGTTTCACATCTTTGTCTGGAAATATTTTAAAATATTTTCCAAAAGGCCTACAAGTATGCCTCCTCCTCCTGGTAGAGTACTGTATATTTGAATACAAAACTTATTTGAATTCCATCATTAAGAACATCATCTGCCCTGCTGTATAAACACAAAGTCACAACAAATAATATCCTGTCAGTGTTTCCAGAAAAGACAAGTAGCTTACACCTGTGTGAATGATTTTTATGACATTCATTCATTATTTTAATTCTGAAGTAAAATGGAATTGAATTCAGTTGGACTGTTTCACATCTTTGTTTGGAAATATTTAAAAATAATTTTCAAGTAGTTTACACCTGTGTGAATGTTTGGTATGACATTCATTCATTATTTTAATTCCTGGACTCCAGGTTGCCAGATAATCCATGACAGATTGTTCAGCAGGTGGCATATCTATCCATTGATCAGGATTTATGAATGAACTGAACGAAGATGAATGAACCTGACCCTGAGTAGATCTGTGCTGTATGCGTAGCGGTGGTGGCCATACCTCATGAGTCTTGAGTCCAGATTGCTCCGTGTGATAATCACAGTCTGGCATCCCCAACTGTGGTGGGCGTGACGCAGCTGCTGCCCTAGCAGGGAGGGTATTTAAACTCACCTGCCTGACCCCCCAGTGCAGTGCAGCACAGCCTACCTGAGGAGACAGGAGAAGAGGAGAAGGAGAAAGGACACCAGGACATTGAGACAGACAAGCCTCAGTCACAGCTCTTTAACACAGCACTCAGACAGAACTCAACAGCTCTTTAAGGTAATGGATAATATAGCGGTTTTGTGTGCAGTCTGTGATTTTAAAGGATCAGTTAGTTTAGTGTGGCATTTTTTTTTAACCTGCATTCTGCAATTTGTGAAAACAAAATACTTGTTATTTTCACAGAATAATTTACTTTCGTGCCAATGTTGTGACTAGAGCAATCTACTTGTCTGTTGTTGCTCCAAAGTCTTAAACTGTATTTGTACTGATACCTTACAGAGTACCAACACACAGTCACATCGACCAGGACAGGATGAGCAGCCGGACCAGCATCAGCAGCAACAGCAGCTCCTCTTCAGCCCTCTCGAGCGGCAGCGGTGGCAGCGCCAGCAGCCTGGCAGAGATGCCCACCTCCCCTACCCGAGTGGTGGGAGGCCCCATGACACCCAAGAGGGGACCCCCCCAGTTCAAGCACAGGATGACCAGGCATTTCAAGAGCAAGCCCCCCAAGAAGGGAGTGAAGGGGTATGTGTGCTGGACTTTACACAACCTAGAAACAAATAGAGACTGAGATACAGTATATTCAACATACTGTACTGTACATTGCCTGAGATGACTGAAGGCTTCCCATAGATTTAATTTATGCTTTGTGTTGTATTTGAATAGATTTGGCGATGAAATTCCTGGCATGGAGGGTCTTGGCAGTGGTGAGTATTACGTATTTTTGTTACATTGAAAATGATTTTTTGGAAAGAGTTGGAAAAAAAAGTAGTTTGGAAGTAGAGATCGGGAAAGCTTCTGTGAATATCTCTTTTAATAACCTGTTGTAGGCTAGAGTGACAATATAAAATAGGCTAGAATGTGTAAAACTATATCTCACAAACATTTGCATTCCACAAACACAGACTTTACAGTGGTGTGCCCTTGGGAAGCCTTCAGTCACCTGGAGCTGCACGAGCTGGCCCAGTTTGGCATCATCTGAGACCCAACACCGGACCTGACCTGACCAGACCAGACCACTCCAACACTCCTGCTCCCATCTCTCAGCATTACACCCTCAACAGACAGACACCGTAACACAGGTTCTTTCTCTGGCTTAAGAGCATGCAGATCGTGGAAGTATAGGATCTCACTAACGGGAACACAGCGGGTATATCAGGTAACCTACAAATGAAGATGACAGATGAAGAGAGACAAAGAGAGAGAGAGCTACTGTATAACCAGTCACTATAGACACACATTTAAATGCGCATGCAGTGCAGAGGACCACAGACAAGCCAACTGACATTCAACATGAGTTAGAGTGACTGTTGCTCACCATTACTGTTCTGGTACAGCATGCTCTACATCAATAATGTAGAATTGGGATAGATAGACCATACATATGTGTATGTGTTATAAGATGCTTTTATCTTGTGTAATGTGAAGATGCTTGTGTCTAATCACAGCTCCAGGGAATGAGTTTATTCTGTGTGTGTACATATTGTTCTTTTGAAGTTCTACAGGTTGATTAGAAAGGGATGTGTCTCTTTTAAAAGACTGAGTAGATGTGACTTGCCTTTCATTACTGCCTGTCCCCCTACCCACATTGATATACGCACTTTTTAATAACTTAAAACAAAGGCTGCAGATATGTTTTGTCCTGATTGATTTCATTTAAAATGTTTTTATTTCTACTTAAATATACTGTTTTGTAAACCTTTTTTTGTGTAATAAAGAAATAAAAAGTAAGCAAATGTTTACATTCTATTCCAAACAAACAAGTGTACTTAAGAGAGTGCGCCTGAGCCTACAGCATTGGTTCCCAACCAAAATGGGGTCGCCAAAGATCCACGTGGGGTCGCGAAGCCCTTTTGATTTTGAGGGGTCTAATTTCAATAACCAT
>JASCQY010000001.1:4115022-4125268 GCA_030264315.1 Sardinella tawilis
CCCCCCCCCCAGTGAACAAAGGTGAGTTAGCATGAAGTTCATAACGTTTTGTTTGTTTTTGTCAGTGTTTACTTGGAATGTCAACAGAAGTGACATCATGCAGGATCTCATAGTGCACCTTTAATGCAGAAATGCAAAACCAAAAGAACAGATAGCCCTACCAAAAATGGCACAGAATTCAGTAAGAATTATTTTCATGTCATGAAAAGAAGCAAACCAGTTTCAAGTTATACCATTGTATTTAAGACAATGTGACAAAGATTATTTTGAATGAATGAATGAATGAATGAATGGATTGAAAAGTTATAGGTCTGTAAGAATGAAACAAATTGAAAGCAGGTCCATGTTGTTATAGGCAACTGAGTTATCGATTTGAACCTTGCAAGTTAGTTTAATAGTATCAGGGACAGTGCTCCAGACATTCACACAGGATTCGCTGTACAGATCCTCTCGGCTTGTCCACATCATCAAGACTGAGAAGCGCTCCTCTGGGAAGCCCTTTCCCTGTAGCAATCCAGGAGACCTCCCCTGGGCTCAGCACCCGGGGCCACATAGAAAATCCAGCCAGCTTTCCCACAAAGGCCTCAGCCTGGTCAAAGTCTCCGCCCATGGAGTCCTGCTCCTGACCCAGGACCAGAGTGCCTCCTGGTGGAATCTCAAAGCCATTCTGGAACCTGGAGCCTGTGGAGATGAGGCGGCGGTCGATGTAATGCCAAAAACGGCCCTCGATGGACGACCAGATGACACACAGGTGATGCCACCGGTTGTCCAGGACAGTGTGCATTGGTAGTTCCCTGTAGGCTGGATCCCCAACCACGAAATCTACACTGCCAGGCGAGCTTGTGTTTCGACCGTAGAGCACCAGCTTGTTGTCATTGTCCTCTGTGGCATAAGAGAAGAGAGTGCCCATGTACCTTGAGTCGGTTTTCACCCAGGTGCAGATGGTCAGCTCATAAATACTGGTGGCGAAGCCTTTGGTGAATGTGACGTAGTTCTCGGTGGAAGCAGAGGGGAAAAGCAGCATGGAATTCACATTGCATACTGTAAATAAAACCAAAGATGTTAGTCATTCATTAGATGAATTCATGAGATGAATTAGCCATATGCTAACTTTAAACTAGAAAAGCACCAACAAAATTTAATCATCTGTTCTTTGTCCTACTACCCACTTTGTCCCAAATTTTCATCCAAATCCATGCAGTACTTTTTGAGTTATCTTGTTAACAAACAAACAGACAGACAGACGGACAGACAGACAGACAGAAAAACAAACAAACAAACGCATCTTTGGCACTGTGTGTGTGTGTGTGTGTGTGTGTGCGTGTGTGTATGTTTGCTCAACATTATTTATACATACAGTACAGTATACTTTAGTCAACTCTGATGGAGAGTGCATAATTGCCTTTGATAGGCTTACACCTACATGTGGCTCGTGCCCTGGGTGGGTGATGATGATGATGTGGAATCTTGTGTCTTAGAGGCAGCTGTAGGAGACTCTGGATGGGGAGCTCCTCTCCTTCCTCCTCCTCCTCCTCCTCCTCCTCCTCTTCCCTCTTCTCCTCCACCTCCGTGGGAGGCAAGCGAGGCTCCTCCAGGAAGTCTGTGTGTCTGGACCCCTGCACCCTGTTCCTTTGCCGTCTCCTGTCTCCGGTTTTCCTGCTCCTCTGGGTGGGTTTGGGAGTCGAGGGGCTGTTATTCCTCATCTTCCCCTGCTTAGGGGGTTTGGCATGGGGTTTTGTGTTCCGCTCAGCTGTCAGCACGGGACCCTGTGGAGTCTGATTGGAGATGAGTGACTCTCTGGGGACGGATAAGCCTCTCGTGGAGAGGGTGCCTGGCTGAGCTACAGCTACGGCTACGGCCCGATCCCTCATGCGCTCCTCCAGACGCATCATCTGGGCCTGCTGCTCCCGGAGGAGCCCCTGAAGACTCCGGATCCCATCTCGAACCTCCTCCTGGTGGGCCTTGACCGAGTCGATGTGGGTCATGTGCTCCTGGAGCTCATCCGTGAGGTTGGACAGAGCCTCCCTCTGCTCTTGCACCTGCCGCTGGGAGGCCCTGCTGTTGTCCCTCTGGGCCCTCTCCAGACCGGTTATCCGCAGGTCCAGTCTCTTGGTCTTCTTCTGCAGCTTCTTGGTCCAGGCCTTCAGCAAGTTCAGGTCTGCGTCTGTGGCTGTTTTAAAAACCCTCAGTTCTTTGGAAAGGCCCTCGTACTGCCTCGTCAGTATCTGGAAGCGTGTGTCTATGCTTTGGGAAACGTTGACATTTTCTGCAATGTTTTGGAGATGGTTTAGTGTCCTCTCCTGGAATTTTCTGAACTTTAAGGTAACCAGAAAGAAAGTTGACTATCAGAATTAATCAGCAGCAAAAAATGCAAAATAAAGGACTGACTATGGTCACTGTAAAAACTATTCTTCTCAAGAGCTTTCTTTTCTGTTTTTCTGATTATGTGGTGGTTAACTTCATTACTAATCCAAAATGCTACACATGTGAATGTGGAAGACAAAAATTTGCCCAAACCTGTGCATCCAGCTGTCGTAGCCTCTGTGACAAAAGTTTGTCAGCTTGCCGTGTTCCTTGTCCCCAGGACAGACTGATCAGGAAGAAGCTGACGATAAGAATCACGCAGAGCCGGACCTTGATGCAGTCCATGTCGGCAACACTGGTCGAGTCTGTTCTGCAAGGGGCTTTTCAGACATCTGAAAAACTGGGCTTAGTGTACTTGTTTTGTTTTTTGTATTTTGTTTTTTTTTTCTTTTCTGTGAGGCAGAGGAGCGAGAGAGGGCCCTCCCTCTGTCATAGTTTCCGAGTCCAAACTCCTCCGTGCTTGAGGCTTGGCTGTTGCCAAGAGGGACGGCAAGCTAGCGAACGGAATGATGACTTTAGCAGAGCTCATGTTAATTTGCACACACACAAACACACACTTTAAAATACAGACATTCGCTGCACAACCTCAAGTTAATGTATGAAAAAGACCACAAGAGATTTAAAACTGACAAACATACAATAGATGCCATACCATAACATACATTTAAACAGGATTATGTTTTGCCTATAGTACATCTCTGATGAAGTTTATTTCTGGTTCAGTGAATCACAGATGTCTTCTGTAGATAAAAAGGAAATCCAAACTGCTGAAACTCACAGTGAGTGTAACATGTCTGAATGTTCTGACTTTTCCAAACCACTGATGCATATGAATATGCATGCATATATGCCCCCAATGGGCAAAGGAAGTACTTAACACACAGTCTGGAACAAATATGTAGTGAAATGGGCCGCCCTTGCTACACTCCCACAGCAGACTGACTGCAGCATACTAGTATAATCAAGGCATTAGAATGCACTGTGTCATGTGGAATGTTGTTTGAATTGCACTGACAGCAACACTGATCATTATCACAGAATAGCCTTCACAATACAGTAGTATCACATTTTTTCCCCTCACCCTACCTCGAAAAAGATGAGGTTTGTCACCTTGTCATCACCTGCTGAGTGTTCAAACATTTGCCTAACTGAAAGTCACTTATGGTAAATTTTTGACACTCTCTAAAGATGTTAATGTAGAAACATAGGCATTAAAAGAATGTGTGTGCATGTGTGTGTGTGTGTGTATGTGTGTGTGAACAAGAGAGACGTTGAAAGAAAAGGTTGAGAGACATGAGAAATCACTGGCGCTATGTGCATTATAGTGGATTAGAAAGGACTGATGACACATTATATGTGCTGACAACTGTGCATACACACACACACGCACACTATTATACTGTAATTGCTTACAGTCATTTCTAAGGCCACAATAGAAATGATCAGGGACATCAAATGCCCCCCCGCCAACCCCCCGACTCGTGCACAAAAGAGGAGGGTGGTTCACTGACAGGTAATTACAAGGGAGTGGTAGTGATTTCGCAGTTCACATCTGTCAACATGACTGTCTATACTCTCAAGGCACATCCCATTCTCCCCGTCTTCATCACTCTTCATCTTGTCTGGTACCATCCTCCCTCTCACTGCTCAAACAACCTGTATTACTAACCGCTTAGATTAAGAGGACTTACTAGACCCCTGTGTGGTTGTATCCCTTTTTAAGAAGCAGCACACGTAATTATACTGTACTGTATACATTGGACATTTTCGGAGATAGTTTTGTTTGATATGATATCAGACATAAAAAGTCAGCAGTTACAATGAGAACAGTTTACATTGGTTAGTGTCCAGAGGGCCTGTAGTACTGACAGTGCACTGGCAGCACGCCACTTAAATAGCTGTCAAATCATGTGGGTTTAATGGCCAAGATTCTTTTAAGTCCTGAAGACAATGACAAGATCAGTAATAATGACATAACATCTTTCGGAAATGCTGTTATCTTGGATGGCTGCCATGCATGTCTGAATCACGGCATATCAATGACCAAAATGAATGACCAAAAAATGACCTCAACAAACAGAAGCTGTAACCACTCTAAACGAAAAGGTAGGCCACTTTAAGCCCACTCAGTTATCGTCATTGATATAGACAATGGTCCTCATCTGACCAAACATGAATGGATCAACAAAACATGGTATTGTTGGAGCTATATTCTCCCAGGCTTGGTCGTGTTGTTTTCATGTTGTTTGGCCTTTGCAAACATGGCTACGGTTCACATCAAGGAGCAGGTGAGTCATCCCAGGTGTGAGCCGTTGTCTCTCATCTCATTTAGTCTCCGTCATGAAAGTGACCAGAGAGGAGCTGTGCTGTTCTCAATGGGCGGCCACTACTACTGCTGCTGCTGCTGCTGCTCCAGCCAGAAACTCTGTTGCCATGGGAGAGAATGCAAGGTTTAAAGGAAGAAAGAGAAGGGTTTGGTCTGAGTGGAGGAATGCCACAGGGCCGGTTCAGCGGTCGCGACTGTGCTGTTCTTGTCCGCCAAGCCTACATACTGTCACAGCTGACAAGGCCTGACGGTGGTGACACAGAGACGTGACGATGATGCCGGCACTCCCAGACACACCCTTCTCAGGAGTGAGTGGGCCTTGCCTTGGAGACCACAGACTGCCACCCATCACAGGCCTTCACCCACCATCCCACCATCCCACCAGACTCCTGCTACTGTCTTGTCTCGCCAACAACCCATACACACAATATGGTCTTGATGCTGCATGTGTGTATTCAAATTTAAGCTACTGCAGATACTGTATTTGGGAAAAGGCAGTGAACCTGAATGATGATAGATGACATTCCCGTTTGATGCTGTAGAATGTGTAAGTGACACTTGGTAGTTTGATTGTCAGTGTTCTGGTTTTATGACTTGCTTAGGGCCAAGGGAAGCTGAAGGGATATGTAATTTGAGCACCGCTTAAGGCTATTGTCTGAGTAGCTTGGATATTCCTGTTCAATTTGTCTTCATAGACATTTTGTTTTACCTGCCACAGCAGTTCTTACTTATTCATAAACATAAAGATTACCTCACGCACACATGTACTGTAAATATACTGTATAATTTGTTGTGAAACCAACGTGTTGGGAGCATCTGCAGAAAAGATATTCTGTTTTTGATCATATCTACAGTACTTCTACATGAAACTGCCGTTTTGAGTGGCAAGGCATATGTGATCCTATCTCACCTCCCCTGGATGTAACCGTGTCATTGAGATAAGATAGGAAAAGGTAATATTGCTGCTGTCACTGATCTGCCATACGACACCATCAGACTTCAAGGCTTACAAGTCAAGTTCTACCTTTGCAATGACATATTTCAAATAAAGCCTACACACTGCGACAGCAGTATGTGAGAAATGTGCTGTTGGCTTAGACCTTCATATACCATAAAGCCAGGGAGATAATAGCTTTCTGTTAAATGTCCTTTCTCCCATCTCTTATTTCTCAATCTCTACTGTCCTGTCCAATTTCAGGTGACAAGGTGCCAAAATAAACTAACAACAACAACAAAAAAAATTGAGTGTAGAACTGGAATGTCTCAGGTCATGATTCTGTGGAGCAGGTTTAGGCCTAGAATCATGAGCAACCTGACAAGTATGTGCTGCTGAGAAAGGAACAGGTTGAGCAAAGACAGAATGACAGGATCCCATGTGATGCGTAAGGCTGAGGCCAGTCTTACTGGCAACATCCGCGCTTTGCTGATTTCACCCCTGATGAATATTCAAAGGGGACAGGTCTGGGTGGGGACGGAGAGTAGCTAAGGTGTACCGGCTTTCCTGGCTCAGTCTTGATTCAGTACGATCAGGGTTCGGATCATATACACAGAGAGAAAGTACAGGTAAGACACTTATGGATTCTTTATGATGTTTGTGATGCTTTGGGCCTTGAATTTTGTTGTTGTTGTTGTTTTGATGTATTTGTTTATCCTTGTTCATGTAAATGTCTTGAAGATATCTCAGAGCTGTTAAAGATTTCACAATTGGGTTGTGTACAGTTTTGAGACAATTCCTTGGGTTTTATGAAGTTTATGGTTAAAGTGGTTTGATTAGATTAAGTTAGGCTAGGTTAGGTTAGAAGAATCGTCAACCTTTCTTGTTGTGTCTGAGACTAAGCGAGTCAAGATTCCTTTACTACAGCATTCATTGTAGATACTGTACACAAGAGGCTGATGCTGCCCTGGAAATGGTGGAAATGGGATTCTAACTAACTGATTTGATAGCTGTCTGACAGAAATATGACTTCAGTTATATGGCGCGAGCAGAGAAGGCCTTTTATCAAAAAGCAAGTGAAAATAGTGTGGCAGGGGGTGCTGAGAGTGAGAATTGCTCAACACACAGAACACAGAAATAGCATTCAGGTACAATGTCTTTGATGCTGCCTATTCACTAGGGACCACACCTTTCTCAAGGGCTGGTCTCTGGATGCCTCTTACTCTTTTGCATTCTTGTTTCAGATTGTAGTCATTTCATTCACTCCTCTTGACTACACAGATATGTTTATGCTAACAAGATAACATAGACATGCTTATGCTCACAAGAAGCACTAATATAATGAGTAACCGCATTATTTTGTTGAATTGGCCCTTATCAATCAGTCACAAAAGCTTTGGTATTTGGTCTGTGGTCTTTGTTTTTTTTATTTTCATTGCAGACATTTATTTTAGGTGCTGGGAGTATTTTCTATTGTTTAAACTATGTAGGCTATGCATGTGTGTGGATATTATGTGCTTGTATAGGTACCTAAAAGTGGGTCCGTAGATTACATTAGATAAATCGTTAAGGGCGTGGTTACTGTAAGTTCAAAGGCCTAAAGCAGCATAGCTCTAGACCCTAAAGGCTGGAGAAATCCTCTGTCCCTCAGGGCTCTGTGTGTGTGTGACTCACAGCACAAGGGAATATGACAGGGATTTAATGGAGTCAGAGGTAATGATGCTGAATGAAACACAAAGGGGACTTTAATGGAGACACAGGTAGAGGAGCAAAACATGTGGCATTGCCACATTCCACTTTCACTGCAGGGGGAAAACGCCTGTCTGTGTCAAGGGCCAGGCCCACGCTGCCATTGTCTTCAGATGTGTCATCTGGTCTTTACTTGAACACCCACAGCAAAAAAAATGTTATCTCAAAAATGCCTTTTCATTGTCTCACAAGAAAGACATCAGAGCTTTTTGAAGTTTATGTTTTTTTATCCTAACGCCCCCCTAAGAGAAATAAGTAGCAATAGAAATTGACGTAGAAGAAAATTTCTTCAAGTGTTCTGTAGGAGAACAGAGGAGCTCTCATTACAATATGGGCAGTGTCTGATTAAATATTTATGATGAATTATGAACATGTATGCCAATACTGAACCTGATTTGGTTAGCCATGATTTCCCTTATGAGAATGGAGTTAGAGTGGAAACCATTTTATGACAGCACTGCCCTCTATTGGTTATTCGTAAAACTAACTTAATACTTTTCATAGCTCAGCAGTTACCCACAGTAGGCCCTGGTCTTCCCATGTTTTAGCCATGACGTAAGGACCTACCAATTATGAATCAGCATTTAAGGACAAAATCAAGCAATTCAATTTCCCATGCTGAACATGGGAAGATGAAAGACAGGATAGTGGTATCTGGGCTTCTGACACCTGGCCTACCAAATACAGGCCAGGGCACACCCATGTTCCATTACAGACACCTGCTTGTTTGATACAGGTGTAGTTGGTTAGGGAGGTTCCGCTCCACCTTGTTTCTCAGGCACATCACACATAAGGATGATTCATTGACAGTGTGAATGTAATTTGACATATGTGTCTCTTTCCTTTACAGTTGTGGTTATAGACAATGAGCACAAATGGAGCCAGGGATCCACCTCCATATATCATTCCAGGTAAATAATGTTATGGACTAGCTTGCCATCATGGAGTTATGCAATCGGCAAAGACAAACCACCGAATCGTAATTAGTCAATTTAAAGAAATGTATTCCAATGTAAAGAAATGTAATGCTGTGTCATGTCATGCAGAATGCAATTGTGGGTAAACAAGTTGAAATACTGATTGTGCCCTAATCACTTTGCTTAGAGAAAAATCAAGTGTCTTGTTGAAAGCCATTGTTGGTTGTCTTTTTAGTGGAAGGCGGTGGCGGTGGAGGTGATGGCGTGAAGGTCTATCATGTGCACACACCTTTCACCCCTGGAGCAAGTACAATCAGACCTTTCCCAGCATCCGATTCAAATGAGACCTATCCAGCTGTTGCCCAGGCACAAAATGGTATGTCAAGAACAGGCTCATGATTTTTCCATGCAGTATAAACTTTACCCCTCCCCCATCTCAGAATACACACTAAAACATATTTGTATTACTACAGATACACATTTCATTCATTTCATTTTGTGTGACTGACTACTAATACCTTCACTTAATCAAAATGGAATAATTGAGAGAAATATTTGAGTTATTGAGAGAATAATTGAGTTTTGAAATATCTGATTTTTTTTTTTAAACAGTCAGTGCAAGTCATGCTCCAGCACCAACAAATGAGGGAGTACAGAGGTTTGTGAGTGAGGATCGCCAACTAGGACGCAACCCAGGAATGACCACTTGCGCAACCTGTCAGCAACAGGTGCTCACTGAAGTCACATACAAAGTTGGAACGTATGCTTGGATCATGTGCTTTGTCTTCATTCTTTGTGGGTAAGTTGCTGGTGCTGAGCGGAAACATACATGTCTGTCTTGCTTTTTAGTTGAGTCAAGCCAGACCGATTACCTCAATCTGAGACTGAGCTTGGTCTGCATACTTAACTATCACTTCCCACTTCTCTGAGTTGGGAAAAACAAAAGTTGATCAACATGCCCCTTTTTTTTTTTTCATTTTTGGTGTTGGTGCCTCCACCTCCACTGTGGCATGGGTAAAAGCTTATTTGTGATTGACTGGTTCCCAGGGAACTGAAATGAAGTGCACGTAGGCCTGGTGACCATACTGAGCTGCAGAACAAAATGAAATCGTTCACAGATCAAGATGAGTTTTCCCAGGCCAAGTTGACAAAGATACTGTATGAACTGACAAACTTGCTTGTTTTGTTGCCAGGTTGGTACTCTGTTGCTGTCTGATCCCCTTCTTCCTCAAGCACTTCAAAGACGCCTACCACACCTGCCCCAGGTGCCAACGTGTTCTTTACGTGGACAAGAAGAAATGCTGCTCTTGACCTCCATCTTGGCTCTGGACCTCCTGGCAGTGGCAGTGTGGTGTCCTCAGGTCCTTTGATTCACTGGGGGTTGAAAGAGACATCCTGCTGCTGTCAGTCTTTAGTATAGGTAAAAATGAACTGGGTTATGGGTTATGAAGGACTGTGACTCGTGTCCATGAGTAGTCCACTCACTGCATCAGTGCCTTTGTTTAGCCGTGTCAAATGCAGGCTTGCCATATGTTGCACTGGATACTTCCATCTACGTAACACCTATAGACCACTGATCCGGTGATGAAGACCTTGCTTACATTGACAAAGGGCACTGTTAAGACTGTGCAATAGCAAAACTGTAATATTAAATGTTTTAATATATTTACATTAAAAATCAATGTCCAAAAAAAAAAAAAAAAAAAAAAAGTAATGTATAGGATGTTAACATGATTGGCATGTGTTCTATGTATATATAAAGCGTTTCCTGTATAAGTCTGGCCTCAGTTCATGCATGGTTTAAGTGGAGAGTTAACATTGACATTTATTCTATGTGCTTAAGGTTTATAGCCTAGCGCTAGCCTCCAAATCAAATTGATAGTGATGGGAACGAGACCGCCTATGTCGAGTCCGAGTCAAGACCGAGTCTTTCAGGGGTCGAGACCAAGTCGAGAC
>JASCQY010000001.1:4137407-4148443 GCA_030264315.1 Sardinella tawilis
AATGAACTAGTTAACCATCGAAGTGACTACGACGCTGATATATTAACCTAAAAATGTTGCATAGTTTCGCTTTAAATATACGTTCCCAATAGGTGTTTTTAAACACCATGTACAAGCACAACATTCAATTCAATCCTAACCAAGTCAAATCCATTTCACACAACCACTGGGACTAGGCTGTGTGATGCACTATTTGCCACCACCTTTACATATTTCTTGGGGTCTTTTGCCCCGTAACCAAATCAGTCCAGCACAAATGTCATCGGTATCAACACATGAAGTCTCTGGCAATGCATTGTCCATGAACAGAGTCCTGTGATGTAGTCACATGACCGTTTGGTCATATTTGACATGCATTTTACCAAAACACTGTACTCATTATGTCAGAGAACACAGTAACAACACTGCTCCTCTTTTCATTTCCGAATGTCTTAAAAGCAGCCATTTAATAACAAGGTGCATCAGCCGCTTATTTCACTTTGTTTCTCTCCATTCATAGCGTCTGAAACCTATCCATTTAGATTCATTTGTTTCACGGTGGGCAGACAGATACTTTCTGCTTAAAACCAATCACAACCGAAGCAAACAAAGCAAACAAAGCTAATTCGCTAGTTTCCTGACTAGATGGTGGAAGTGAATAAGATTGACTGGAAGCACTAAGCAACGCTAGCCTCGCTAAAAAAACTCTACAACACAGCTAATTTCAACCTGAAATGACATTAGTAAAGCACAACTATGGTTCTTCTCCACTAAAACAGACACAGGCAGGTGCACCTTTAAAAGCAAACCATCCAAGTCTGCAATTCTTTTTTTAACCAGATAAAAACAGATAAAATAATAATAATAAAAAAAGACTTGATCTCAAATAATACGGCCTCCCCTTTCATGCGGTCAAACCTTTAACACTGCAAGAGCAGATTCCAGAGAAAGAAATTTGCTGACAAAAGACACGAGACCTTGACAGACCAGAGAAAGGAGTTGAGTAACGCATACAACCACTGCGCAACTAAAAGAGACTACTTCAAACCTCGAAACACAGGCTGCGGTGCTAGACACACACACACACAGCTTCAGGAGAATGCAGCACTGCAACGCTGCCTTCACTGAGGGCCAACATCAAGGGCTTGGTGCATGAGGGAGCACTATGGGCAGAGAGGAAGAAGGGAGCAATGTGTGCCCTTCTCCACCATCTGCAGCATACACCACACTGCCATCTCCTCAGGCTGCAGGGGGACTTTACTCTAGTACATGCCAGTAGGCCAGCCATAGGGGCTGTGCTGGCTCCACTCGAGTCTTAAAACACCTTGACAGCCAGACAGGTAATAGCAAGTTATGAAGATGTAGCCCTGGTTCAAGGCCCGCACGACTGAACACACATGACGGAATGTGTTGGACTGAATTCACATTCATTTTAATCTACTTCCAACCTCTCTTTTCTTTTGGCATCAAGAAGTTGGCACTGTGAAGGACCTGTGCAGAGCCCCAAATGCATACAAGAGGAGGGGAGTGAGGAGCCATGGTTCCTTGCGATTTGTTGCACAAAGCCTTTGGTGGTGGTGGTGGTGGTGGTGGGGTGGGGAGGTTGGGTAAGACTAGCAGGGAGCGAGACGAGGCCGTCTCCTGCTGATCCATGCCCATCCATGAGTCACACTCACACTCTACCTCTCTCTCTTTCTCTCTCTGAGGTAGGGTATTTAAAGCACCTCACCAACATCAGCTCTCTCTTGCTCTCTTCAGTACAGTAGTGTGACATAAATGGGCTCCGGGCACTTTTAGATACTGCACCAGAACTGATCCTGGCTCTCTAAGCAGGACAGGATGGTATCACAATCTCACACACAACTTCTCTTCTGATGGCTGACTGACTTAAAATTAAGAGGATGGAATAACAATCATATATAATTAAAAAAACAAAACAAGAACAAAAAAGAAACCAAAAAAAAAAAAAAAAAAAAAACTGGCCACTTGTAGTGAGTGAGTGTTGATTTTGACGGCTAGGCTACCTGTCGTTGATCTTGATGTTTTGGTCAGTCTGGGGGTCGTACATGAACCTCATCAGTTGCAAGTGCAGAATTGGGGGAAAGGTCAAGAACTTGACGCCTTTCTCGGCCTCCTAAACATTGAGAGAAAGGTGGGGAAAAACAAAAGAAAAACAAACAAATTGATTAGGACAGGAAAAAAAGGATGTTGCCTGGAAATAGCCATGTAAAAAAATTGACATGTAGATAAGTACAAAAGTGGTCCTATTTTTGCATGTTTGTTTTCCTGTGAAAGTCACTTGGTGTGTGTGTGTGTGTTTTGCCCACCTGGAGTCCGTGCTCTCCGGCATCATACTTGTTATCTCCGTCCAGCTGCTCAACAGCCACGTAGTCTTTAAATGACTCAAAAACTACAGGGTGGGAGAGAGAGAGAAGCCATGTCAGTCCTCAAAAGCAGCCAGCAAAGTGGTTGTCCCTAAACACCCCATCCCAAACACCCCAGCCTGGCCCACTCCAAACACCCCAGCCTGGCCCACTCCAAACACCCCAGCCTGACCCACTCCAAACACCCCAGCCTGACCCACTCCAAACACCCCCGGATGGCCCACTCCAAACACCCCCGGATGGCCCACTCCAAACACCCCCGGATGGCCCACTCCAAACACCCCCGGATGGCCCACTCCAAACACCCCTGGATGGCCCACTCCAAAACTCCAGAGTGGGATTCTTCACTTAGGCTAAAATTCACATTACTGCCAGAAGAGGTAGTACTTTGCAGTGAGGCTTGAGTCATCAACTTTAAGATCAATGAAAATCAAGCCAGGGCGACTTGACAAGACTCTCACCGCTAGATTTCTGAGCGTCAGCAAAAGCAGCAGTGCATTTGCTTTAACAGCAAACCACACACACACAGTCCGACCGTAATAATACTCACTGTTCTTTTTTCCTTTTATGCTCAGCTGAATGTCGTAGTAGTCCTCTATTCGCTCAGACCGGTAATCGACGTGCTTACACTGGATATAGGACTGGAGGAGAAGGGGGACGAGGAGAGGAGGTTAGAGAACAGCAGCAATGTGGGAAACGGGCTGCAGATGTGGTGTGTGTTAGAAGTGCTGGTGCAGAACTGGACACTTACGACCATCTTTCCTCTGAAGAGCTTTGGGATGGTGCCCTCCACACAAGTGCCTTTCATTTTGTTCTCAACATTGTCCAGCAGCTAAACAAGACACAGCAGCAAGGTCAAAACAATGGCCATTATTCAGCGCTCTCAATGGCCACCCTATTCAGACATCTGATGACAACCCCGCCCCCCCAACCCCCCCCCCACACACTCCCCTTCCCTTCCCCAATCAGAATTTGGTCCACTAAAGAATTTTACTTAAGATACTGCTTTAATTAACTTTAGACCCATATACATATATAAGGAGTTCAAACGCAAAACCATCCAGAGTCCATCTGCACTGAATTTACAGAAACATATTTAACTTCATTGGTCCACCTCCAATTGGTTTGTTTTTAGTTAATGATACTTAAAATTAAGTTTGAAAGGGAAAACATGGAAATTATTCAAATTAATTTTGCATATTGTTGAAAATTCTTTTGCCATATTTCTGAGACCCCAGCTTTGGAAGAAGCACAAAATTACTCACCACTCTGCACAACTCCTGCACATCGTGCTGCATGAAACTATCGAGCGTCTCCCACCTACGAAATAAAACAGAACATGCTTACAACACACACCGACAACATGACATATGCTATAGAGCAGCTATGATTTCAGTGTCCAAGTGAGCAATTCAACAATGGCAAGTGCAAGTACATAGACACACACACACACACACACACTCTCTCTCTATACAAGCACACTAACCCAAAAGACTTGGTCAGCTTCTTTGTCCCCACTGGCTTGTCACTGTGTTGGAGTTCATAGAAAACCCTTTGTAGGGCAAGCGGGACACTTTTGGAGGAGTCGTCACCTTCGGTCGGCATCATGTACACCGCCTGGAAAAAAGAGAGGGTGGTGATGAATGTCTCCTTCCGGCAAACGGCAGACACTTGCAAATTTAGGAGCAAAGTCCAGGATCTATGTAAGACCACATGCTTTACTTTTAACTGAAATTAACTGATTTTTCACTGAATTTTAACTGATAGACTGACAGGTCTGACAGCCGTCTAGAGCACAGGAAGCGCACCAGTATTTTCGTGAATGACTGACGTCATTCAATAGTAGGACATGATTGGTCCTCTATAGTCAACCGAACTATTATTAACCAAGTTTTAACCATTTGTCTTGTTAAGTTGCTTGAAGAAGGTCAGTTGACCGAAACGTCGCAAATAAACTTGCAAATGTGAACAGTGTGCGGGAGCTCTTTATTATTTTATGTTGGTGACCCCAGGGTTTTCCTCCAACGCACCTGTCCAAAAGGAGGTGTGCAAGAAACTTTTGATTATATTACTTTTAACTGAAAAAAAAGGTAGAGAACAAGTAAATAATTGTTCTGAAACCACAGTTTCGCTTTCAAATCTGACCCACCATTCAGGCACAATAAAAAAGGCGAGTTTTGTCATGTCAAAGCCCAAAGGTTCAGTTAAACAGCGTGGTAGTCTCAGTGGATCATGGAACGCTTAGTGTAGTCCCCACTGTGAGAGCACACAGGAAGCCAAAGAAGTGTGCTACTCCCGGTAGGGATGCAATTGCCTCTGCGGGGTAATCTGATGAGCAGGTCCGCCGCACCAGACACCCAGGTCGCATTTGAGAGCGCGCAGTCTGTAACCTCACCCTCCGCAGCTGGTTGGTGAAGAAAAGCGTCTGTAGCAGGCTGTTCATGTAACACGTGGCTCCCTGGTTCTTCAGCCCCACATAGCCGGTGTGCTTCTTTGAGTCCCACCTGCAGGGTGGATGACACACACCTTCAAGGAGCCGTTTTTTTTTTTTTTTCTTTTTTTTTTTTTAAACCCAACACTGTTTGGAGATTTTGACAAGAGCACTGAGAAAACGCCTGCATTGTGGAAGGAATACTTACGCCACCCCATGCGGAGCATCTGCCTGCACAAAGACTTCAAAGGTGACTTTGTCATCCTCTACAAATCCCCTCTCTGGATCAGTTACGTCCTAGAAAACGTACAAGAAATCAGGGGAAAAACAAGTAAGACAGACTGCACCGAGCTGAGTGCCTTAATCCAAATGTCAAATGTTGTTCACTCCGACAGTGCAAATATTTAAGTGACTGAGATGCAGCACTTACACTCCAGGACATGAAGTTGGAGAAGCCCCAGTCATTCTCCTTATGGAAGAAAAGGTGACTAATGCGGCGACTGAAGGACTTCTCGTCATCTTTATAGTTGATGATCTTCAGCATTGCCTGAGCGTGACATGACCATGACCTTCAAATTCAGAAAAATTACACGTAGTCAGTCCTCTATTCCCTTTCTTTCCAAATGAATGTCAATCTGAAAACTCGACTGTGATTAGAATAAGTTAATCAAAGTGTGTGTGTTACTTAATTTACTAAATTCGCTATTACTAAATCAAATAACCCGACTTCCCATGAGTAGCCATTTCCAAGTAGTGTTATCGCCATACCAAAATTATGACAAATACCAATACTGACAAAATGCCATAGTAAATGTGAAAATGACAGAGCACTATTGAGGGGAAAAAACATGATGGCTGTTATCATTTTCTCTAAACCTTCAGTTATCTTTAACACTGATAACTGAATGATTTGCTAAACCTTCCAAAGACATAATTAGTGCTGACACTGCCAAAACGGCATAGTGTACAATTTCTGACATGGTCAACATGGTGCTATATCACTGCATACATTTCAGTGCACTGTACAACACTCCTTCAATGATGCTACTAGTCCAGCTAAGTCATGGTCTGACCCTTTCTGAAAGTCAGCCAAAACCAGGAGGTCTGTCTGCACTCACGTGGAATCAGACTCGGCATTGCACTGCAAGAAGAAGCCAACGCTTTTCTGATGAGGCCTATCCGGGTAGAAACGGGGCATCACCATGATCTTCCAGGGCAGGTTCCTCACAAAGCAGGAAGGGCTGAGAACAGACTCGCTCAGCCGACTGAAGCGCTCCACCACAAAGCGGAAGGTAGCCTCTGAACGCCAACTGGTGTCTAAACATCACAAAAAAAATAAGGCTCAAACCAAGGAATATATCCACCAAACACAAGCTCCTTAGCTGACCAAGAAGGGTAGCTATGTTGATTAACCACCAGCCACAAAGTGTGGTGATATCTGCTGGAAACAGTGCCTCACCGTCCTCCATGTCTTCCTCTGTGTTGTTATGCCCGTCTGCCATGGCCATGTTCCCGTTGATGACAGGGTTCTGGGGGATTCTAGGGGGATCATCTGTGTCCCCAGCTAACAGAAGCCAAAACAGAAAGAGAGGGGAGGGGGGAGGAGAGGGAGCGCATCACACAAAAACAAAAAAATTAGACTGACAGATACATGAAAGAGTTGATATTCCATGCATTTAATCTTACTGGGATGTGAATACAGTTGAATAAGTGCCAATACTTGCTTAACTGCATCCACTTTGTGGGAAACAAGCTATAATACAGCCTAATCATTATTAAACTACAGAAACTTCTCCTAAACACAACCAAGTTTTATGAAAGTCAAACTCAAAGGAATGGCCATCATGGAGTGCTGCTAAGTTCTAGAAAGAGCATCCAGGTATGCTTCAATAGCTGATCTCATTTTGGTCAAGTGGATTAGGCAACAGAAGAGCTATGGCAGGTGCCATTCATCTACTGCCTACCCCGCCTCAGCCCTATCTCCATTTTGTTAGAGATCAATAAGACTTGTTACATGCATACTAGTCATTTTCAATGCTTTGTATACATCACACCCAATTAAGAACCATCTCTACAAAACTACAAGACAGCATGTTTTCAAAGTTATGCCAAACACATATAGAGTAGAGAGAAATTGCTTAACTAATCGATTAATTTTCACATTACCATATCAGTTTACCTCATGAAAGTCTGCAAATTGATGTAGTTTCATATTTGCATGTACCAACACAATCTAAAATGATTATTATGACAAAAGAGCACCATCGGATTGATAAATCAACTTCACACTGATCCTAGTGCACAACCAATTGTGCTGCAAGTTAATGCAGCAATCTCAATCAGTGAATTTAACGTTCCACAATAACAATCCAAGCAGTCTACGTTCGGCAGATTAGACTGGTGAGTTACGTTTATAAAAGCTTTCTACATTGTCAGTAGGCTGATTATTTCGGACTAGGCCTGAAAACTGAGCAGCTGTAGGAATAATGAATTAAGTTTGCTACTTAACGTTACGCCCCCGTGTTCGACTGGCATGGAAAATAATTGTGGATTTCACAAAGAGCAAAAATAAGCTTGGGCGATCTAATGTTAACAATTACTTACTGCTTCTATGATCATCCGCAATAGAACGACCATAAAAATGCAACGTTATCATTAAATATGGCGAAGTTTCACGGATCGACGGAGCAAATCCCCGCGCTGTGTCGATGTCTGCACATGCAGGCCTTGCCGCAGCCTCCTCCTAAGCTCCGCTCAGTATTTTCGCATCACCATAATGGAGCTACCTAAGCCAACAACAAACTAGGGCATCAGAAAAGAACAGGCCTTCTATGCATAGAAACGACGGACGTCGATCGCTTGGGATTTTTAAAGAAATAATACCGCTATTGGCAAATAAATCTCCCAATCGCCTTCTTTAGTTTGCCGTGTTATCAAGTGGGGTACCTCGTCGATTTAGTTAGCCATCGGGCTAACTCAGTTAAAACCGCAAAATGTGAAGACAGCTAACGTTAGCTAGCAGGCTAGCAAACTAACAAAGTCGCTTACAGGTTAACCAAAAGTGATATTTCTGTTTTCAAATGATCGACATTATTCACAAAGGTGTAATCACTACGGTATGGTACAAACTGTCAAGGCTTCATGACAACGTAAACAAATACATACGCAAGCGGGCCTGGCACAAAATTGATCATTGCAAAATACTGTCCTCCATCTTGGAATAAAATTGCCATACACTCCCCCTTGCTGCAACTTTTGGATGGAACCGTGGCCCTCCAAATTAAGCTATCAGGACGCTAACCGAAATAGCATATCTGATCAAAGATCAAATAAAAAACATTCACCAATTCAATTACATCTCGATGCATTTCTAAGACTTAGACTATATCTGTCGGAATATTCAAAGAATTAGTTTGGTGTTACCGGTCGAAGCTACTAGCAATGTAACATTAACAAACGCAAACGTTATCCAAAATTAATAACAAAAACAATGTTGACGTTGACATTAAAATCGACCGTTTTCTTCCTTTGGCTTGAACGTAATTCGCAGTTTCTCAACTCAAATTTGAGAGCAGGGAAAACAATATAGTCATAAAATAAATGAATGAAAATGAAAGCATACAGGAAACCAAGGTCTGCGACAACCTCAAAGGCGATGGCAGTGTTCACGTTGAAAACATTACCGTTAGCTTAGAACTAGCTAGCTATCGCTAGCTAATAACGTCCAAGNNNNAGTTGGGATAACGTTAGCCATCGTTAATCTCGTTTATGACTTTCTAACATCCAATATCTATGCAACCAGCAATGTAAAGTTATTTGACGAATTGAAAACCACTCATCAGTGGTAAATAAACGGGGCTGTATGAAATACCATAACTTGTGTTGTTCGCGTTGACTCAGCTAATGTTATGTCAACTAACGTTAGCGTTTCCAGGCTAGCTAAATAGTTAACCTAGACAGCCAAACATATTGATTTCATAACTTAGTGACCTAATTTCCTTACAATTAACAAACTGTCCAGCCAAATCGTTTCCAGGCTTCCCCAACGTCAATTAAAAATTCAACATATTTCAACGGCTCAATCACCGGTCTGGCCTATGTTCTGCTAGCCTAGTTATCTGCGCCACGTTTATTGCAGTCAATTCCCTGATGTTACGTTAGCTGTATCGCCACCTTGCTGGAGCAATATTCAACTTAGCTGCCTTTAATAAATTATTTGCCACATGTCTCGGCATCACTGTCATATTGTTGAGATGTAATGGGTTTTAGATGGTAAGATAATGAAACACTGGGCTCATCATCGTTCACGAAAAAACATTGACTAATGCTGCTAGTTAATTTAGCCCGCTAACGTCATGAGCTACTGCAGCTAGATGGCTGACCAGTTCCTAGCTAACTAGCCAATGGTTGCTACCATACCGTTAGCCTAACGATAATTGTTTAGTTAGCTAGGAAAACGAGGTCAAAACATCCACACCGTTGTAGCCATGAGGGAAACACCAACATTTCATCAAGCAATTTATTATCATGTTAGAAGTTTGTGAACGTTTTCTATACCTGGAACAATAAAAACATCTACGCTGCAAAAATATTTAAGCTGCATAAGGCCTTGTCCTACCTTCCATCTCCATATCCTCGGGTTCGCTAAGCTGTTGCTCGCCGGCTTTCTGCTGCTGTTGCTGAGTGTGATGGTGGTGGTTCATGTTGGCAACTGTTGTGATGTGATGTTTGTTGTCTTTGTTCCCCTCGACCTTGTCTGGTGTAGGTTCCGTGGAGAAAGGGGTCCGGGGAAGTTGATGGGGTGTTTGAGGATGCGGAGGAGGGGTAAACAGGTCGAGCCTTGGCGGCTGGGCCTGTTCTACAACGACCTCGGCCTTTTCTGCAGTCAGCGCCGGGGACTGAGGGAAGGAGGTCGGTGGGGGAGCAGGCAGAGAAACGCGGACGTATTTGCTCGCTATTCGCCCAATCTCGGCGCTTTGATGGGGATACTAACGCTAACTGGGATGGGTGATTTGGGCTCCTCTGCAAGGAGGCCCGCTGAATTAAATCCGGCTTTGCCCCTATAATATGGGGCAGAACACGAAGTGAACGAAATTGAACTCACACCACAACCTGCCGCCGGAGAAAACAAATACCCTGTTTATAGCTAGCTGATGCTAAGTAGCTAAGCTAGCGAGAGTGACAAAGGATAGAAAATTCAACAAATAATTCCTCGAAACAATTCTAAATTGAACTTTTCCTGCAATATGTCCAGTCCGTCTGCTCCTCCGATTGTCCCTCTTCTGGGGGGGAGCGTAGAAAAAAGCTATCCATTCAAACCAGATTCTAATTTGAAATCGCACTAATTTAGAAGTTCAAGCAGTCATGCATACGTTTTGTCTCGACGTTACCTCCAATAGAACTATCAACGAATCGAATAGCGAAATTCATTAAGCAGTCGCATTTCATATGTATATTCTGAGTAAAATATTTTGCCCGGTCACGGCCAGAGCCTGTCTCACCCGTTCCCGTGGTTTGTGATGTTCAGTTGAGGTAAAACTCAAAATGGCGGTCGCGCTCCTCTCTGAAATGTCACATCCGCATGGAGATCTAAACACTCGGCGGACACAAGTAGTCAGTCCCACATATTAGGCTGGCTACAGTGGCATTAGAATGGTTTGTCATCAAGTAATTAAAGCAAGTTTAATTTTCAGTCGACATTTTGATCATCACTTATGTAACAGCCGAAAAGTTGAGCCTTATACTTTTTCAGCTTCTGATATGAACTGACTTTTAAGGCAAAATTCCTATTAAAATGCTTTAATGAATCTTGACTTTGACTTTTATATAGGCCCAGGCCTAGGCCTATGCAGCCTAGATAGATATGAATAATATTGAATCATTCTCGCCTATATATTTACATATGCATATATCAATGAATATATAGGCCTATAGCCTACATAGTGAATATAGATAGGGGGCCTTGTGATTCTTTTATTTTGTTTTTCCAATTTTTCAAGTATAGCCCTGAAGACATTTTGTTTAGGCAGTGGGTAAGCTAATGTTTTTCCAGTAAACATGACAGGATGACCCATGGTTTGACATTCAGGAATTGGTTCAACAGGCCAGCTGACTGATTTTACGGCCTTGGCTATATGATGTCCAGAGTTTTCATATGTGTCATTTATATAGTATGGTAAAAGACATTGAATAACACAATATCAATTGGTTGCTCATTCTATGCATAAGTTGCTCATTTGACA
>JASCQY010000001.1:4186544-4197836 GCA_030264315.1 Sardinella tawilis
TGTCTCCTAATTACCTTCCGCATATCGGCATTTACTTCGAGGGTGAATGATGGCGCAAATCACGGCGCAAAGGGCGTGATCTGACAAACCGTCTCAGACGAATTCGTTCAAATGTACCATGTGCCCAAGCGCACAGCAAATCGCAATTATCTCACTTTCTGTTGGGCGTGGCACCTTAGACCTTCCCTGACAAATGTTTGTCTTGAGGAGCCCTACACACCTACCGAATAAGGTGCGTGTAGCTCAAAGTATATGGCGAGGGCAGGGCAATCATAATATCAATAAACCTGTGAAATTAACCGGTGAGCACTCACTCAGCGCATTGAGATTTTATGACACACTTCCTGTTTTTGTGACGAGATAGTAAAACAATTGAAAGTTTGTGAATTTGCCACCATATTTTGACATATAAAAAAATCCCTTCACGATTTCACATCAGCAACATCTTAGCATCATGTACACCAAATTTCAGCATGATCTGACAAACCGCCTCAGACGAGTTCGTTAAAATGCACCATGTGCGCAAGCGCACACAAAATTGCGATGATCTCACTTCCTGTTGGGCGTGGCCCTTTAGAGCCTCCCATGCCAAATGTTCGTCTTGAGGAGCCCTACACATCTACCGAATCTGGTGCTTGTAGCTCAAAATATATGGCAAGGGCGGAGCAAAACGTCATTGGAAGGGGGCGCTATAGAGTCCATGTGTCACGCCTGGGTCCCATCTCCTGTGCCTGAGTAGCGATGGCAAAGACAGACATGCGTGCCAAATTTGATGAGTTTTTGCCTATGGGAGCCACCCGAAAAAAGGCCAAACGACGCCTCAAGAAAAATTTCTGAGCCTGACGAAAAGCAATAGGGCTTTGCACCAGCCGGTGCGCAACGCCGTTCCGGCCCCGCACACCTCGGTGTTTGGGCCCTAAAAAACACATTTTTATCTTTATTCCATATGTTGCCCTACAAAATTTTGTTGATGTGTTTGTGTGTGAGTGGAAGTAAGTGTGTGTCTGTGTGTGTGTGAGTGTGTGACACAGAGAAGGGTTTGGATATGAAAGAAAAAAAGCTGAGGAGACCTCATCTACCATGGGGGACCCATACTGTAGCATCATTATCCGACGAAAGAAGAAAACATACAACACGGCTACTTCATGTGATCGCCTCCAAGTCACGTCTTAGTGTGTCTCCATATTTGTATTCTAGGCAGAGAATAGGTACTGCATCCATGCTCCCTTCCCCTCTCTCTCTCTCTCTCTCTCTCTCTCTCTCTCTCTCTTACTCTCAACATTCACCATCATTAATTATCTGCTATCTTGATCTAATTGCCAACTGTGAAATGCTTTTGCCATATTGGGCACTATCAGGCACTTACTGTATGGTGCACCACTTTACTGCACACGGGTGAACTGGTTAAGCATATATAATTGGGGGTTGTATAGGTTTCGTACACTGGCTATTACGTAAAAAACAAACACCTACCCTTGCTTTAGCTAAATGAGTCTGGCTACTGTGACAAGCCCAACCTCCTCCTAAGGCTGTTTGGAACAAAGCTGAGAGGGGGAAATTGCACTTGCATAATGATGCCCTGTAATCTTGATAGTTGGAGCATTTAACCAGCAGAAAGCTCATATTTCAGAAGCAATTGATTCTCTTGATTATACCTAACACCACTTTGAACCTCTGAGCCCACAACATGAGCATGATACATTAACTCTGCTTTGCATCGATTTTAAGATATATATATATATATATATATATATATATATATATCTTAAAATCGGAGTAAGCTAGTACAAAATGTACTTCTCGCCTGATTAAATCATAGACTGAGGCAACATGGTGTTATTAATAAGCAAGCAATTAAATGCAATTTGTGCATTTAACCTCCCCTTCAAAATAATACAGTATACTCTGATTCATTTAGCTTTGCTACCAAACATATTTACATCAACGACCATGTTGGTAAAGTGTCACTGAAATTCTTAAAATATAGACAGCATACTTGGAAGTAACACCCAGGCCTACTTGAGAAAGATGGACCTTACCACAGTGAGAACTTTGGCCACCATGAAAACATTGCAAAGTTTGATCTCCCAGCAATTCCTTTCTCCATGTCGCAGTGTCAAGGACAGCCTCAATATGGCTTTTGCTGTCAATATCAGCCTGACATGACAAAACACTGCATAATTGTGACATGCATAACTTGAGTTGAGTCAAGCTTCAGTAGGTCCACGGATCAGAGACAGCGAAGAGTTCTAACCTCTGTTGCAACGTTGCCATGACACCTGATTGCGTAAATAACAACCCCCGCCACCCATCGGTGCCCAGTCGACCTGTCATCTTCATTGTAGATCACTGGGCAACAGCTGAGTCCACAGAATCAAATCGAACAGCGGAAGTGTGTGTGTGTGTGTGTGTGTGTGTGTGTGTGCACGCGTGTGTGTGTGGTTGTGTGAGGAGGAGACACTGCAGGTAGGCTATCACCCCAAGACATGGCACTGCAACACAGAAGTACTTCGGGAATATAAAAATAAAAATGCTAATGTTATAACCCTCTCCTATTCTCTGACTGGCCAGCAGGGGAAAAAAAGAACTTTATCAGCAACTGCACTTTAGAAATACCTGCAGTCCCTGTGGAGTTGAAGTAATTTGCCAAGCTCATAATATCATAATCATTTACTGCGTGATCATTTTCTCAAACCCTCATGCAATAAAGCTAGGCCCCAGTGTAAGATGCTCACCATGCACAAAAGGTACCCTCTCTCCTGAACCAGGTTACCTTTATTTTTTTAATTTAGGTGATATTATCCCCCTGCCCCCCCCCCAAAAAAAAATCAACAAATATGTAAAAGACTCAGTTCTCTCTTGTGTTATTTTGGCCACTCTACCTAGAATAGGGCTTGATCACCGTGTGCGACTATAATTAGCCTCTCTTTTTCGGCACCGGCACGTCACTGCTGAGAGGTAAGGGTGAGCTTAAGTGATTGACCTCCCGCTAGTTAAGTTCCACTTTCTTTTGCAAAAAGAGCCAGGGCAGCGTTTTCACGTCCCAGAAATGAGGAGCCTGATTAAGCTCTCTCTCTCCGACTCCACAAACAAGCATATTTCTCCACAGTGCTGGCTGGAGACCGAAGCTGTTAGGTGTTAAATTCCAGAGCTCTGGAGCTATGACTTTTTTTTTTTCTTCATTGTTGTTGTTGCAATTTAAAAAAAAAAAAAAAAAAGTCTGGCCTTATTGAAAAACTGCAGCTCGGCATATCGGCGTAATTGCTTAAACAAAGATATGAATGAGGAAAGAGAGGCCTCACCCTGACCCCTAGAGAGAAAGTAATTGACTCTGTGACCATTCCTCAAGGTTTCACTGCGCCCATGCGTTCACTGTTCACCCGAATTGTCCATCTGGTTAAAAGGTAAAGGCCTGTGTAGGCACATACTGTATGCTCGAAATGAGTCCCCTGTGTATAGTACAATGAAGAATCAATCTTCCCCTGATTCCATTTACACTTACTTTCTGCATCTGTACTTTTCTGCCAGTGTTTTTTTTTTTTTATCATTTTCTTGTACAATATGCATGTATGCTTAGAACTGATTGATCACAGTCATCTTCCAAGACCTTGGTGAGATCCACTGACATTTTCTTGTTTCCTCACTCATTGGGATAACAAGCCCAACAGAAGCAAACAATCTGAGCGATGGCTCACAGGTAGCGAAAGTAACAGGGGAACACATCAAATCAGACAGGACTGCTGTTTTAGACTCAGTAACTGGCTGCAGATGTGTTTTATCTCCCAACTAATTTCAATAACACAACCGTACAGTCAGTAAAATAGAGATATTTGGAGCCCCATAGTTTTTTGATGTTTTATTCATCACCCAATAGCAATGACAATCAAATCAGAACCAGTTCCTCAGATGTTATACGATCAAAGGGCCCTTTGCCTCAAACTCCACACACGAGACAAGACTCACAGCTGTTCCATGTATATTCCAGTGTGGAGGAATACATTTCACAAGGTACTGATGGACAGTTGTTGTTGCTTGTATCGCTCCAGATACTTAGATCTGTTGTTGCCCTCTGACAGACTGCTGAGGTAGCATCAGGGCAGGACAGACAACCGGCATGATTAAGACACCACTGTCATCATCTGCAGACCTGTGAAACACATACAGTAAGTAAAAGTCTTTGTACAGATGGGCATTCACAGAGTTTGTTTGAGTTGGAAGATCAAAACAATATTCCCGTCTTAAAATCACCTGAAGGTAAGAAGGTCTGAATCCTGTCCAAAAATATCCAATCAAGACAGACCATTTGGTAAATTTCACATCTAAGTTGAATCCTATATCACCTATAACATTTTTTTTGCAGTCCATAGGGAGGATGATTTTTAATTGTATGTAGCCTCAGAGTTGTGCACCTCTGTTATCGTTGTTATATTTTGCTGTTTATGCCAGAGCCTTAATCAGCTTACAGAGAGGTGCTTAACTGTAAGCTCAGCTTCCTGGACTGCAAATTACGCCTACTGCTGTCTAAACTCCAAAGCCTGCCTGCCTTGTCACTAAAATAGTAACCATGTTTGTATATGCACTGTTGTTCCCCTGCTGCTGTTGTGCCCTGATTACATGCATATAACCTCTTCAATGTGTTGTGACGTCTCCAAGAGTGCCTGTATTTGGAAATGGCTGTGAGTCAAAAATGCTATTGAAGGAACTGCCTGCCTTATTATTTCTTTTTTTTTTTGGATATGTTTGACCCTGTCGGATACAACGTAGGCCTACAGTATCACTACAACTCTGCATCCATTACCTGGATCAAGTGAGGTAGAAATGCTGTACATTCCTTTATGGAAATTCACTATTCCCCATGGTTTTTATGCAATACTGTGGTCTAGTCTCGCACAGTAAAGGCAAATCCTGAATTCAGAACGCTCTATCTGTGTAGCGAGTCACTGGGGCGGGCTTAGCACGATGTCGAAAGGGCTGTCTGTTGGATGAAAGGGCTGCCTGATAGCTCTGATTGGTCAGTAGCGCTGGCCTATTACGTGCAGAGACAGTATGAACAACAACTGTTGATCTCACCCACAGGCTTCAGCGCTGTGAACGGTCCAATGACAGCCTATACAATTCATGTGTATTGTTTGGCTTGCCAGGCTAGTGGTATTATGCAGCACTGAGGTAACTGTGGTTACCCCCAAAAAACTATGCAAACCATCTAATCCAACCTGAGACCATTTCCCGATCCTTCCCCATCTCTCTCTGTTGTCCTATCTAAATGAACCAAAAAGCTAAAAAATATATCTTTGATAAGACTGAAAGACCAAGATTTTTAACTGTGGTGAAACCATAGGTAAAGCTTGTTTTTTTTTTTTTTTTATCAACCATGGTTTTCACGGTTATCCAAAAACTATGCAAGCAGATTCAGAAAGCTTAACACTTGGCAATTCGGTTTCACAGAACCTAGTCTCAATAGTAAAGTAAAGTAGTATAGAAAAGCCTAGTGAATTTTCGTAAGGGTTATCTATTGAATTAAAGCTGCACTGTGCAGATTCCCCATCACCTTTTACGTACCTCAGACAAATCCCAGTGCCCCTCTTAAATCTCAGTCCCTGAACCCTGAAGAACTTTGGATAAAAGCGTTTGTGTGTGTGTGTGTGTGTGTGTGTGTGTGTGTGTGTGTGTGTGTGTGTGTGTGTGTGTATAGACCTGCATATGCATTCAAGAGAGCAAGCATGTGAATATATTAAACTGGTTCTGAGATCTCCATATATCTGTTTGCATGACCTGTTTAGTTCAATTGAAATCACAAAATGACATCTGATGTAACCAGAGATACTATTTTTCAGTTGTCTAGACAAACCATAAATATGAACTCTCCTTATTCATAATTCACAGTTTATCCTCTGTTTTGACATGACTGAACACCGGCACTAGGCTATTTGTGCAATTAAAGTGCTCTGATATGATACTGTATGTCTGCAGTTGAGCATGTGGAGAAAGCTTAAATTTTCTCTTCAAGTGCAGAGGCCATAGAGTTCAAATAATGAACAGAGAAAGTGTTTGTAAACTTGTTTCAAGGAACACTATGATCTGGTTTACGAAGTCTTGAAAAAGAATAAAAAGAAGGAAATTTCATGAAAACCTTTGTTGTTTTCATCAGGAATAAATTTCACTCCATATAATTTAGATCAACCAATAGGATAAGGTCATTTATTTTACATAAAACAGAACAGTTCATAATTTATCAAATATTTGGACATTACATGTCTCTTTAAGTCATCTGTGAAGAAAGAGCAGGCAAAGAAAACAAGAACTGCGATCCACATCTTAAAAACACTGCCCCCCGGTCCTCTTTTTTATTTATTATTATTATTTTTAAAACATGAAAGCTGATTTATTTATGAGAGTAAAAAAGTGAGCACAGAGCTACAACCCAAACGGAGACTTTACCTGCATTAGGCCTTCGGTGGGAATTCACTTTGTCACAAACACGTTTCATTATTAATGAGAGAAAATAAGTAATCAAAAAACGGTTGGCCCAATTTTTATGGCGCAGATCAAGTCATGTGTGTAAGTGTGTGTGTGTGTGTGTGTGTGTGTGTGTGTGCACACGCCGCCATGCATTTCAACACATACCGTCCCCCGCAGTAATTTTAATATTTCAGCGCGAATCACTTTGAGCTACTGCACACATTTAAAGATTCTCTGTTGCCTCCCCATGAAAGAGCTCTGTGATGACAAGAACCTGTATGTCACACTTTCTCCTACTGTCAGAGAAATGACAGACTGTGTGAAGAATGCTTTTTTTCTTCTTCTTTACATCCAGAGCTTCTGCGAATTCATGAATATAGCATCTAAAGCCTTTTAACCCAATTTTTTTTTTTTTTTGCTCAACCTCTCCAATGCATCTTGAACATAAAGCGATGTCTTAACAATATGTCACACAAAGACCTATACATCTTACTGAATAGTTAAAGAAACCGCACACTCTATACTGACTTCACTGGTGGTGGATTATCCATCAACCTAGAGTATCATTTCAGTATATCTTTGCTGCTTCACTTGCAAGACATCAAGACATACCCCCCATCTTGGCTTCCTGTTCTCTGGCTGCTATACAGTAGGCTATCTAAGTGTCGGTTGGGGGGTGGGGGGTGGAGGTGGGGGTTCTCTCTCTCAACTAATGAGCCGGAAGCTACTAGATTATCTCCATCTGAATGGAGATCGCACCAGCCAAGTTCGACGGCACTCAGGCCTGAGGAACTTGGAGGTGTGAAGTGTTTGATAACGTCTACAACGGCAAGTATAAAACACAGTGAGGAAGCGTGTGTGTGTGTGTCTGTGTGTGTGTGTGTGTGTGTGTGTGTGTGTGTCCAATGTGTCGTGTGTTGCAGGTACTTGTGTGACATGCCTGTATTGATGACTGGTGTGTTGACAGCATTAAGAACAGATCTAGTTAATCCATCAGCATTAGGCCAGTCTGCAGAACAGGTGTAGCCTGTCCTTGAAGGCCACAGCATTGTGCCAAGAGATGTTTTACCTCTCTAACCGATGAAGAAAAAGATCAAGATCCATCCCCCCTGCCACCCCCCCCCCCCCTCTCTCTCTCTCTCAGGCATACAGTCTACAATAATCATAATGAGAACACTTATAACAGGTGCATAAATCTAACACTGCCTCCCCAGTTCTTCTTCATACAGTACCTGCTAATACAGTGTGTGTGCTTCCTTTCTCTCTCTCTCTCTCTCTCTCTCTCTCTCTGTCTCTCTCTCTCTCTCTCCTCCTTCAACCTCCTCCTCTTTCTCTTCTTTTCTTCTCCACCACCAACACCAGCATGTGTGTGTTTGCTTATAATAAATCTGTTTCCAAATGCCTTCTTAAACACACAGTGCTCCCTGGACTGAAATAAAGTAAGAGTGTTCTTCACTATCACGCCGCTATGTTTTCGCAGTCTATCTCCGTGCTGTCTGCAGAGAACAGTAGCTCAGCCAGTGTCATCTCACCTCTGGCTCCGTGTTAGACATTCTTCTGCAGTAAGTCTGTCACACACACTGATGACATCATTGTCACATTAGCACGGGGCTTGTGCAGAGTAATATGTTTGTTTTAAACTATAACTAGTCATTGTATTACACTGTAGATTGTACCCTACAAAGGAGAAATAAGAGATTATCCTGTATAATAATATATATAATATTTAGATACAGGTATTATCTAAATCAGCTATCTATTGCCTCTGTTGTACTAAAAATGCTTAGCCTTGCGTATAGCCTATTTTTAAGAATTTAGCATAGGCAAGGGTTTTGCTAAATTTGAATGTCTTTTGTATGTCACTTTGTAAAGAACCGTCTTGAGGTTGATTGTTGTCACTGTACATACTGTAGAAATATAGGCTGTAGGACATGTACAAATTGCATCTGATTGTCAGCTTAGTCTGTGTGTATGTGAAAGATGCAAAGTGTGAAGTGCACACTGTGAGCTCTGGGATGTATTGGTACATCAACATAAACATAACTTTTCATTTTGTCCCTATTTTGTAGTGTTCAGTTATATACCCCTGGTCTTTTTTTACATAACATTATCACTCAATAGTGAAGTGATATATTTCACTTCATGTAGTGGCCTAATTGTGTTTAATACTGTTTGTCAATGTCATAGGCTAGTGTTACAGAGATTAGGCCTGAAACACTCTGTCACACTCTTACCTCTCTGAGAACATGTCCATCTCATTGGAGAGAACAAAGCGTAAAATTAGGACTGCAGTTTCCAGTGCTGAACACTAGATGAGGCTGATCCAGCTAAATACACATTCAAATGACACGGGCAGAGGAGCTCTCAAGATGCCCTGTACAACCTTGCTCTGTATTTCACAGTGGAGTCTTAAGACTCTGTACCATGTAGCATCATTTTTTTATTGTCAGAGGACACATTAAAAAAAAAAAAAAAACAGTAGGCCTACATGAAAAATTGCTCTTTGAGGTGACTTTGAGCTTTGGGGTGAGTTAAGGCTATACTGTGGGAAGGCTGTAAAGTACGTATACTGGAGACGTGTGACGGTGGCGGTGGTGGCTAAGGCTCATTACCTCTCTCCTACAGCATGCCTTGAAACCATGGCAATACACGTCCTGTACGTCTCTCGGTGTTTATTATTTGCAGACAAACAATCAACATGTTTGCAAAGCATGAAGCAAAAGGAGGAGGAGGGTGCAAATAAGATGTCAGTTCATTCTCCTTCAGTAATAATAACATGTGTGCAACACACAAGCTGCTGTCTTCATTCATCTCTCTTATCCACATTCCTGAGTCTTCTCTTATTAAATCCATAGAGTGAAGATTTCAGATGCATGCTAAATTGTTTAAATATGACAGAGCTTGAACGACAGGAGGTATTACAATGTAACTAAATGTTAGTTACAGTACGTAGATATTGAATGGCATATCATCTTTAGGCTAATTGTCATTATAAGTAAAAATAAGTACAAAAACACATGATCTGCATATTTAAAACACTAATACATAACATGGCTTTTAATACATCACATTTACATGTACAGTATAATGTCATCCCATACTGTAGTCATCAATGTGCAAATGTGCTGAATCACTTGATATCTGTCAGTAATGTGGCAGTTTTCCCCTCTAAGCCTCAAACTTTGAAGTTTTTTGATGGCATGTGCTCACTTTACAGCTTCTCCAGATGGCCCGTGGCCACTGCCTGCCTGCCGGAGCTGAACCAAGCCGAGGCCAGAAGTGGGCCGGAAGAACCACCTGCTATGTAGGTTACTGGTGAGGGAAGCAGCAGAAGGAGAGGCTTAGAAAGGTAGGCTACTCTGCAGCCCATATGGAGGAATGCTACAGCAGCAAACTAAGTAACTGAATGCCAGTTTAGCTTTTTTAAGCTAAAGTTTGTTCCTGCCCCATATACAGTTTTATGCCAATTAAATGCAACCCTTCCCTGAAAGCAACTGTGATGATAGGGTTTTAATCCGTATGCTTTTCAGTATAGCCCCCTTTTTAAACACCAAGTGGGTCATGCTAAAAGGAGCTTTGCAACCATAGCCTCCTTGAAGTGGAAGTTTCTCTTTTTTTTCCAAGGCAATGCTATTTATATGTGCCGAGCATCCTGTCCGGAATAAGGGTGTCTTTGCTAGCATTTTCAGCTGCGCTGTCCTGGCAGTCCTAAAATGGGGCTGTGAAAAGCAACACCATGCTACCGCCAACTTGCTACTGCACCCATAAAAATGTGTAACTCTCTGCACTTAACTAAATCTGTCTGTGGGGACACCCTAGAGGGGGATTTTAATTTTGAGAATTTCATTTGCCAAATATGCTCACATAGAGCCTGGTAGAAGTTAACCATTGCTGATTGGCATCACTCTTGCATTAAAATGACAATATAACTAAACAATGGCAATACACTATACATACAGGTATACAGACAACCTACCCTTGTGCCTGATATACAATGCCTACCTGTATGTAAAATTGATGTACAATTATATATATATAACAGTTATATATAGGCTACCCCCCCCCCCTCTATGAGGTGATAACACTGCATATTATTGTACTGTAGTGACAGGTCTGGTAAACAGCCCTGGGCCTGACCTGGGCCACATTGGTTTGCTATCGGGGCCTGTCTGTGCCTGTCTGGTGCTCTTTAGTATTGGTAGGCTATATTATATATCTCTTCTTAACCACCTCTATGTGGTGGTGACATCGCGTTATGGTGACAGGTTTCGTAGGCATCCCTGGGCCACATTTGGTTGCTATCCAACCCTGACTGTGCCTGGCTGTCTGGCACTCGCAGTATTCCTCATCACAAGCGCCGAGTCGCAGTGATTTATTCCTGGTCTGGGATGTGCTATTATCACATCTGTTTACAGTGAGTCCCTTCAGCCCCGGAGTGCTCTCTTATGAATCTGCAAAGAGGACTGATGGACTCAGGCAGCGGAGTACTTACTGGCTGAGTGACTGACAGGCCGACTTGATGAACACAGACCGCATTTCTTAACCCCACAGGGAGCCAGATATATGGATTACCCAGTGCCCAATCAGATAACCGATACTGTACCAGAGTGGAAAATAGCTCAAATAATACAAATGGTTTGAGAAAGAAAGATACAAGAGAGAGGAAGAGAACAAAGAGGCACGACAGAGGCAAGAATCTCACTCGACAGAAATTTTCTTTACCTTTGTTTACTGAAATTTTTTGTTGTTAAAACGTGTTTGTACTGTGTGTGTGTGTGTGTGTGTGTGTGTGTGTGTGTGTGTGTGTGTGTGTGTGTGTGTGTGTGTGTGTGT
>JASCQY010000001.1:4283299-4293428 GCA_030264315.1 Sardinella tawilis
CACACACACACACACACACACACACACACACACACACACACACACACACACACACACACACACACACACACAATGCATGGTACAGCTGAATGCATGGTCAAGGCTCCATAAGCAGTCAGCTACAAATGCTTTATTCATATAAATTGGCAGAAATAGCCTTTATTAGAAAAATGAAACTTTTACTTATATACATTTTTTTACATCATGTAACTTTGCACATTATTTCCTCAGCAACATCAGTATTTACATTTCCCATAGGACAACCAGAACCCACTCCCTTAACATGGTCTACACTTACAAAACAAAAGAAAAACTTCGAACACAATACAGTCATCTAATCTATATTTAAGCTACAAATGATTGGAACAGGTGTACTTCACAGAGATTAGGAGATATGTTCAAAACCATCCCACTGAATTACCTTCTCATGCAATTTGCCAATAGTAGAAATTATTTGATCAATGCAAGAGTTTGTGTCAACATTTTTTTCTTAAGTGATACATCCCCGTTTAATCGACATTTCAGCACACACACAAGTGATAATGCTTTAATACAAACAAAAAAAAGAATGTTTAGGTAGGTCACATGGTATTATGTGGTTATAGTCACATGACATCCCCCTAGTATAAAATATGTTTTTAAAAAATCAGCATTTAACACATAAAAAATTAATAATTTGTGCAAAACAAAGTGATTATCTAATAGGAGACGCACAGTAAGTGTAGTTTTTTTTATTAACACAATGTCCAAATGTGTGATCCAAAGGATTGGCATTTGAATTTCTCAATCTACCAAAGGCATAGCACAGTCATTTGTGCCACGCACCAAGGTAACCCACAGCACAGCATTGCACACAAACTTCTGCATGCAATATATTTCAAAGCACCCACTATAGTGCAATGAAGATCACTTTTAAAACACTTTTTTTGCATTCTTGTATCACCCACAGTGGGAAATAAACAATGGATAAGGGAGTTTAAACAGATGAATTTTCATGGTGTGTATACAAGGGGGGGTTAATGATGTATTTCTGATCACATTGATCATATTCCACTTCATTCACACAGTAGGTCAATTTCCTTTCACAGTGTCACATATGAGCACTTGTATTCAAATTAAATTTTGAATCCCAACAACTGAAGGGATGATCTGCCAAATCCAATGATTGACTAAATACAGGTGTATACAGTGCAGGGAGGGTAGCCTAGTGGCCAATTTCTTCTCTTTTTTAGTTTTGGAAATCTGGATGTTGACTTGATGAGGAGGCTAGCTGCCCTGGCATTATTATTATTTGATCTGGGTGGGATTTTTGTTACCATTTTTTTATGCTTTCACCTGAAGTATCCCTTAAGGATGGCGGGAGGCCTGAGAGGAGAGAGGAGTTTCATACTGAGTGAGAAAGCTGAAAGGTGGTCACAAAGAGAGATGGAGAGAGAAAGAAAACAAGAGAGAGAGAGTTTTTAATTGTTCAACTAATTTTTGAAAGAGAGTATTTAAAGATATTCACCTTATCATTTTACTTTTGTTCAATTCTGTAAAAAAAATGTTAGTCACTGTTTATTTTATTTATCTGTGGTAGTTGTTCAACTACACTTTCAGAAGAGAGCCGAAGAGGGCCAGACTTAGATGATGTATCTGTCTCTGGGACAAACTGTTTTACTGTAGATCGGTAACAGTGAATTAGTAGTGTTGAACTAACGGATGTTCCGTACAGTATGTCACTTCTTCCCACCCACTGCTTTGCTATGATTCACAGCCTACCTGGAGAGATTTAACTCTCATATTTAACCCTGTAGCCCTCAGAGGCTCTGCTCTGAAGAGCTGTCTGAGAGGTGTAGGATGTACTGTATGTATGTTTGTTTGAGCATGAGTCTCTCTCTCTCTCTCTCTCTCTCCCTACAGTAGCTCTCTCTTTCTCTCTGCGTGTCTAGCAATACCGTGAGAGTGTGTGACTGTTCAGTGATGCAATAACAGTACAGAAGCCTCCCTGGCAGACGCAGAAAAGCTTTATTGTTTCTCCTCTGCTCTTTTTTTCTCTCTCCAATAAATCAAAATAGAGAAATGACTAAGTAGATGTAAGAGGAGTAATTAGGTCAACACATTCAGGCCCTAGTGACCATGTCAGTCACACATCTAGTCGGGACCAATTTTGAAATAATCATGATTACTACTATTCACTAATGTGTTTTTCGCCTTCCTCTTGTTAGTAACATTTTATCCTGAGCTATGGGTCATTTTCTTCCACCAAGAAACACACACACACACGCATTAACACACACACACGCACACACACACACACACACAGACACACACGCACAAAAACAAACTTGATGAGTCATTTCTCATCATCGTTGCAAAGCCTCAAAAATCACACTCACAAACACAGTGCACCAAGTGGAGGGCAGAGGGGTGGGGTGTGGGGTATTTCAGGCGGGTTACATCGAAAAGGGTGGGGTAGATTGGGGCATTTTCATCTGAAGTGCAGCAGTAAGGGCAGCTCTGGAGAGAGGAAATGGCTCAACAGAAATTATTATATCCCCCCCCCCCTCTGGGACATATGCTATAGTGTTTTTTTTTTTTTTTTACTTGTGTGGTTAATGAACTCTTCAGAAATAATTACCATTGTGATTACGATCTTTTTGTCTCCCAGTTTTTCCTCTCATTTCCTCTCTGTATTCTATCACACACACACACATACACATACGCACACGCACACACACACACTCTCTCTCCCACACAAACACACTCACGAGCATGCATGCACACACAGACACACACACACACACACACACACACAGACACACACACAAACACAGCATGGTCTCAATAGATTATCAGATAAAGAAAGCAAACATATAGACAAGAGGACAAAAGAGGTTAATTCATATAGGCATATGAGCAATAACTGAGAAAGTACTAATTTATTGTGTTCGAAAAGCGTCATTTGCTTACGGATTTTTAATAACTCAACTACATTGTCTAGACTAAGTCATACTTAAAATTTACATAGGTTACTATACTATGAAAAGTGAAAACAAAAAAAGTACTCATACTTAAGATTTTTTATTAACTATGAATGGTAGTTGTCTAGTTTGAGGATGCTCCATAAAATAACCATTTTTCTGAGGCAGTTCCTTCCCAGACAGGTGCAATCAATACACATGACCTGCCCCACTGCAAACAGAACCCCCTTTAACCAGCAGAAATAACTCCCCTGTGACCACTGAAGAGAAAAAAGTGGCAAATACCAAAACAAAACAAATAATCCAACAAACAAACAAACAAACAAAGAAACATACAGACCAAATGAACACATTGTCACCATGAAGAAAGGAAAGTACACTTTGAGGACTGTGAGAAGTGAGCGCAAAGTAAAATCCCAGTAGTTCAACAGCTTCCCCTGACACGCCGTAGCAGCGCCTGCGAAGCATCAGCACTTTGGTTAATGAGCAGGAGGGGCGAACACATGGGGGCCATTTTGTAGCGGTGTCGGCACTACGTGCTCACCAACCGAACCCCAGAGGAGCCTAGGTGGGGTGGGGTGGGGTGGATAGTAGGGTGGTGGAGTGAGAATCTCCTTGTCCTCGTCCGCTCACCCTTCCCTGCCTCCTCAACCCCCAACCCCCAACCCCCACCCATCCCACCGGGCCGATCCGCCTCACCCACCCTCATCAATGCCTCTCTATTAGGCGTGCTTGATCCAAGCTCACCTTGAATTACAGCGAGGTTATTTACATAGAAAAGAGAAAATCTCCCATCCGTACCTCAATCAAAACATCCCCTCAACCACCCACCCACCCACCACCATCAGGCCCAAGCCCTTGCCCAAAGACTTTCCTCCCCTCCGAGCCCCTTTGTTCAAGCTTCAATAACAAAACAAAACAAAACAAAAAAAGACAAAAAGTATTCCAGGGTAGCAATCCCTGATTTATCTGACCCGAGTCGAGACTTCTGAAAAAATCTCATGACATAAGGTGACATTTCAATGACCTTGTGAACAGTGTGTGTTTGATTTTTTTTTTTTTTTTTGAAATTCTACTTCTACAGCAAAAAAAGGAGTGCTACTATACAGAGTGTCGTGAAATTCACACAAAAAATATTTGTTTACTCTTTAGAATCATAGTTTCATAATGATGTATTTGAATATGAATTTACAAGCCATTTACAGGTGTCTAATATTCAAAATAGTTCCTTAAGTCTTTGAGGATTTTAGAAAAAGCTCTATTCGTACAGCAAACAATAGTTAAGAAAGACCAACATAAAGAAACGACAGGTCAAATCTTTGGAGGGACAGCAGACTCAGAAAAAGGACTTTTTTCTCTTTTACAATTTAAATCTGTAAATCAGGTGACAAGTACGGGATAAAAGCATAGCTGGTGTGTTTTTTTTGTCATCTTTTTTTTTTCCTCCTCACCTGCTAGGTAAGGAGGAGCAAGGATATTTCAACCCACAGCGTAAAGTCCCCTTCCCCCGTAGAAGAAAAAAAAATCTAAATCAAAATGTGTGGCATACAGCTTTTTGTCAAATTTGATCCTCCACTGGTCCTCCACTGCCACCAAATCTCATCTTGTCTCTATGTGTATATATGTGTGTGTGTGTGTGTGTGTGTGTATACTGTAGTTGGAGGATACCCCACACACAAATCATTGGTGGTCGTAACATCATAACCCAAACAAAACAAAATAAAACATACAAAGTATTACATCTGGGTTGCATGCTGTAATGTTTTCTTTTTTTCTTCATCTCATCAAAATACAATTTATCCGTTAACATTGGGTGGGGAGGGTTGTCATTACAAGGTTGTAAAAGAAAGAATTCAATGAATGACTGAAAACAGTCAAAAAAGGACATTTCATACATTTTTTTTTTACTAGAACTTGATATTTTACATGTGCATATTTCTCACACATTAGCTTTTTCAAGCAGCACTTCAAAAGATAAATATAATGATAATGATGACAAATATTATGATTATGTCGACGAGTGTTTTACAGAAATGATTTCAGAACATTGGGTAAGCTGAAATAAACACTAAGATTGACTTCGCTTACAAAATCCCAAATTGGCAGCTGTTGTTTTTCAAAGTGATATGATGATGCCCTGTACAGCCCATGGTGTAGTGTTGTCATCGTTTATTTTTTTTAATAGATATATATATATATATATTTTTTTTTAAATGTGTCATAACACCTCTCCATTCATTCATGGGAAAACAGTGTGCGTCTTCCATTTTTTTTGAGGGGTAGCCTCGTCTTGTCTGAGTACTGTATGCCGGTGAGGGCAACATGACACACGGTAACCTGAAAGCGGGGACGACTGAACAAGCCGCATTTCTTTCCCCTGACTGCATCTCTTCTCCTCTTTTGCTTTTTTTCCCTATTGTTGTTACCGCTTGTTTAATTATGTCTCATAACGTTTCTCATGAAAAGACGGCTACCTTTGGAAGACCTTGGACGAGTAAACAATTGGAACAGAGAGGACAGCTAGATTCAGCTGTATGGCATGCAACGCTCAGCATGCCAGAGCATCCTGGACGTCACCTCTGCTGTCAGGCCGCTGATGATATAAAGTCCACAAAAACCATCCTGAGGTATTTGTTCTTTTTATACAGAAAGAAGTGGAGCATAATTTTGGCTGTGTGGTCAAATCAAAAGTTGCATGGAGAGCTTGCTAATTTTCTACAAAGTACTTTACATAATATACAGCAATAAATAAATAGTTCTGCAGAACATCAAGTTTGCCTGGTAATATCCTATGGTTGCTGTGTACTTGTGTCTACGTGTTTATTGTGTGTGTGTGTGTGTGTGTGTGTGTGTGTGTGTGTGTGCGTGTGTGTGTGTGTATGTTTGTGTGCGTGTGTGTGTGTGTGTGTGTGTGTGTGTTTGTGTGCGTGTGTGTGTGAGTGATAGAGAGTGAGTGTGTGAGTATGTGTGTTGGCTGTGCACTGAGAAAGAAACAGAAGTAAATCAATGGTCTCAATTCTTCAAGCTTACCCAAGGTTGGACATGCATTAGTCTTTACATTTAAATGACCCAATGGAAACGTCTCGGCAAAGACAGCCCACTTCTTCTCTCCACTTTGACAATACATGGAAATAAACAGTCTCCAACAACACAAGTGATGCATTTTGTTCAGTGTCACAGTGTGTAGCAACGGAACAGAACAGCACTGAACACAAGATTCGTGGAACAAAGTTCGATCACAAGTTTTCATCTAACGTTCGCACACACACACTGCCACAGTAGTCAGTACCCTGTTTTAGAGTGGAGATGATTCCGGGTCAATCTCCACTGGCTTTACGTGATGTGTTTCCGTGCCTTTCCAGGGTCACGCCAAACTTCCTAAGTACAGGTCAAGTGTTAGTTGCACAAGCTTCCGCTTTCCATCTTTCATCTTCACGTTTTAATGTAAATATGGGTGAGTGTTCTTTTCCAATACCAGAACAATACATGCAAAATAATCTATTCCTGAAGGTAAATTCAAAATTATACTTTAGAAAGCAAAGATGGGTAGATAAACTAATGGTTATTGTGCTACCAAATAAGCTAACTCTAAAGTCTAAAGGGGGAACAAAATGCCAGAATCCCCCCCCGAAAAATCTATAGTTATAGAATAAAAGCAACAATGCTATGTTGGCATTGTCGAGTGCCACAGGATGAGTGTACCCTTAACTCGCCTTCAGCTTTCGTGTCTGTAAACAGCTCCTAAAGAAATGTTTCAGTTTAGCCCAAGTCATCCCCGACCTGCAGTCGGACCGCTTTCAACTCTCATCGCCGCAATGATGAGACCTGCAAACGAGCCCCGACTGGGTTGGCGACGCTCTCGCGACACACATGCAGCTTCGCGATTTTTTTTTTTTTATTAATTTTCGTTTAAGTTTTGCCCCCTCCCAGATCTGACCCCCCGAGGCTAAATATCCACCGCCTGCCCTCCTGTCTCAAACCCCCCTCCATCTTGGAGTGGACTCTCGTGGGGGGGGGGGGGGGGGCAGTCCGTCATGTCTCAGCGCCACATGTCTCTGGAGAGGATGTGGAGCCGAGAGCTGAGTGCTGGCTTCTTACGCAGCACTGGTTTTCTGCAGTGGCCCCGCATGGAGGGGACCCAGATTCCACCCCGTTACATGGGCCAGTGGTTCACTTATTGTCTGTCTGCAATTAGTCCAACAGACCAACCAACCCCCACCCCTTGCCCCGACTGGGTAACTTTTAAAATGCTGAAAACCTTTGGCAAGCACCATGCGGCCAACTCGTTTCATATAAGGATGTGATATCTGTAAAGAGAGAGAGTACTTCGGGTACTTTTTTTGATTTTAGATGGAGGTGGCTATGGCATCCTAAGTGAATATACTGTATATTTTTATATATATGTATATATATGTCTTTAAACTACACAAAGAGGCCATTAAACATCTGACTCAAGACTAGGTATCTTCTTATACACTCTTCTATTGCTGAACTGCGCTGAATTGAGGACCCGGGGAGCTGAGTATGCACTCGTCTTGTTGGCTACATAAGGCATCACATGCTCTGAGAAGTACATGTCCTTGGGTATTCGACCATCCCTGGAGCAGTATGAGGCGGTGGACTTAACTGAGGACCGCAGATTGTTTTCGTTTCGCGTTTTAATGGGGGCTAACTGTTTGTAAATGTCAGAAGAGCTGCGGCCGTGGAAGAGGCGCGTGTCGTCTCGTAAAGAGTGCATAAAAGGATTGTCTGAGGTGTGGTCGGGGTAGAGCGACTTGCTGCGTTTGCTCTCCTCCAGGTTGTGGTTGAAGAGCATGGACCGGCTGCCGAACAGTTTGTCGGACTTGAAGCTGAACATGTTGGCGTACGGGCTGTCCTCCAGGAAGCGGTCCTTCTCCTTGAGGCTCACGCTGCGGGCCGGCCGGTTCAGGTCAATCTCCTTGGGCTTCTCCAGCATGATATTGTCAAAGGAGTGCTGGCGGCTGAGCCGCAGCCTGTTCCGCTTCTGGACGTGCGGCCCGTCCGTCTGCGGCCAGTAGCTGCCGAACATGTCGTCGGCCTGGTGCATGCTGGGACTGATGATCGCCTCCTGGAGCATCTGGTCCTCGCTTATGTCGTAGAGGTTGCCCATGCGCAGGCAGGCTTCACAGCGATTGTAAGGGGAACGCAGTGGGGCGGCGTAAGGCCCCCCGGCAGGGAAGTTGGTCACCTTGGAGAGACAGCTGCGGCAGTGCGTCTGCTTGTAGCGGTCGTTGCTTTCGTGCGGACTCAAGCTCTTGTCCTTGGCGCTGCTGTAGTGCTTGTTGTAAGCGTTGTCGGGGAGCAGGTCGGAGTCGGTGTGGTGCAGGGGGCTGCTGTTGAGATGGATGATGGGCTGGTCGCATTTGCGGTAGTTGTCGTTGTGGTCGGAGTACATCTCGGGGAAATCCAAATCGTCGGCTGCCAGGCCTCGGCTCTCCCTGTAGTGCAGTGGATCCGAGTGCAGGCTCAGCTCCCGGTCAGAGTCTATGGTGTAGATTTTTTCGCGAGTCGGCGCGCCCTGCTTAGTCTTTAAGTAGGACAACTCGGCTTCGCTGCAATCCCTAGGGTATTTTGACGTCATCGATCTTTTTTTTAAGTTGTCCTTGGGCTTCAGGTGCTTGCTGTTGTCCGGATCCTTGTAGGAGGCGGCCCTGCTGGAGCAGTCGGAGATGTCGGAGTGGGCCGCGTCCTCTGGCAGGTACCTCTGGCTCTTCATGGACAAACGGGGATCCGGAGCTAAAGTGTCGGGGCCCTGACCCTGCCTGACCGTGTCCACCGACTTCTTCCACAGGGCCCGGGGCTTGGCGTTAGTCTGAGCCGCGTCCGCACTCACAGCCACCTCCACCGTGTTGGGGTTGGACTCGTTTAAAGTGAGGGGGTGCTGGCCCTGGAAAATGTAGTTGTTGAGGTGGTCCTTGTGACGGTTGGCCAGATAGGTCTGCAGGTCGCCAGTGTCGCCATAGATCATGTCCTTGGGAGCGTAGCTGCGGTTGTCCGTGTAGATGAAGTTGCCCTTCTCCGCCATCATGTCCATGATCATGGGGCTGGCCGAGTGCATGTACTCGGCGGCGCGCTTGGGCGAGTTGATGCGCGAGGCGCTCAAGTTGGTCATGTTGGTCATCTGCTTGGCCGACTTCACCAGCTTTAGCATGTTGGCCTGGGGGCTGAAGTCCAGGTCGGAGGACTTTTTTTTCATTTCGATATGCACTCCGTGGATGCAGCTCCATATGCCCTGTGAAGGCACAAGAAAAAGAGAGAGAGAGAGAGAGAGAGAGAGAGAGAGAGAGAGAGAGAGAAAGAAAGAGAGAGAGAGAGAGAGAGAGAGAGCAATGTCAATCAGTCACACCGGTGTGAAACAAAGAGATTTCACACTAACAAGGAGATGCGAGGATGGATGGTGTGCATGGAGTGGTTAACAAATATACAGTATGTTTGCTGTTAGTGTGCAGTGTTTTAAATGGCAAAATAAGAAAAATGTCAATCCTGTCATTTGTGGACGTTATCTATTTTGTAGGCACTTTAAATGAGGTTTGATCAATAAACACATTGCTTAAAAAAAAAAAATAAACACAAAATCTTTCCCTCACTCCTCCTATCTCTCCATTGCCTGTCTGCCTGCCTGCGGAGATGTGTTTGTCTTTTCAAATGACTTCTCATGAGAGGCGTCGGATGCTGCCTCCGGGGGTTAGATTGAGGGTGACATTTCTGAAGCGTTGTTATGACTTCGCAGCCGAGCAGTCGTTTTTTTTTTCTTTCTTTTTATTTTTTTTTGCTGCTAACGACTTTAGAGCTAACGCCGAGGCGTTAACGTCGAGGCTCTTCTGGCGAAATGACTACGGCCCTTAGTCAGGCACGGTGAGACGCGTTGTCTCATTACTTAGAGACCCACTGAGTCTCCCAAGTACTCCCTCTTTTTTACCCCTCTTCTCTCTCTCTCTCTCTCTCTCTCTCTCTCTCTCCTAATAAATATGTGATCTCTTCTCCTGTTCCACAGGGTTCTTCTTGAGCTTGCATCACATTATGGCAGGCCTGCTAATAAGTGTCACACACACTCACACAAACACACACACACACACAAACACACACTCTCTCTCTCTCTCTCTCTCTCTCTCTCTCTCACACACACACACACACACACACACACA
>JASCQY010000001.1:4333447-4358370 GCA_030264315.1 Sardinella tawilis
TGTGTGTGTGTGTGTGTGTGTGTGTGTGTGTGTGTGTGTGTGTGTGTGTGTGTGTGTGTGTGTGTGTGTCTGTGTTTATGCATGCATACTAGTGGGCTCACTGGCAGTTTGTCACCCATTCCAATTGGCTTTTTCAAAGCTCCCTGTTTTACAAACACTACGGCCTCTGCAGGACGCCTGTTAGCTGTGTGACACTATTAAAATATGCTGGTCACTCGTAACCACTTTGAGTTCTCATCAGTGGAAAAGTCATACTCACACACACACGTACACACACACACCTATACATGGACACACACACTCACATACTTACACACAGGTCCGCACACACACACACACACACACACACACACACACACACACACACACACACATGCGCGCATACACAGAGTTCTATTGTCTATTGTAATTAGTTGGCCTCTCCCACTGCATCATGGCTCCTGATGTGAAGCCTCTGTCTGCTGTCTGCTCTCTGCAGCCCCTCTGCAGAACAAAGCAGCCAGAGACCCCCTTCCAACCACCCCCCACCAAGCCCCACCAAACCTCCAGCCCATCACTACCACCACCACCACCACCACAATCAGCACCAGTCCCAGCAGTGGCAGCAGCTCCAGAGCCACCCAAAAGGCACCCAACAGCCTCTCTCCCTCGGGCAGGCCTGGAGCACTTCCAATCCCCCTCCTTCCCCCTCGGGTCCCTGGTACTCATCCTCTTTTCTCCATTTTTTTTTTGTTCTCTTTTCTTGTTTGTATTTTCGTTGCTTTTCTTCTGCTTTTTTCTCTCCAGTGGGTTACTCTTTCATGTGCTCCATCTACAGTTTCTTCTCCTTTCTCTCCTTCCTTCCTTCCTATCATTTTTATGCTTTATGTATTTTTATTTATGTGTATTTAGATGCAGACTCGCTGTCTCTCTTTTCCATTTTGATTTTCATGCTCTCTTCATTCTCTCTCTCTCTCTCTCTCATTTATCTCTCTCTCTATTTCTCTCTCTCTAGCTCCCCCCTCTTTCTCTTTCTCCCTTTCCCTCTTGTGCTCACTTCATCAATATCTCCCTCTCTGTATGGTGATCAAAACAGTAACGTTACAATAGCTGAAGCACACAGACCTCAAGGATGCAAAAGGTTTGTGTTGGAAGTGTGTGTGTGTGTGTGTGTGTGTGCGTGTGTGTTAAAGAGAGGGCTGCATTCTGCACTAGATGTGTGCAGATATAAACGTGGAAATGCTAAGTGTTTTTGGCTTATGATGATGAGTTTAACACCCCCCTAGGACAAAAAAAGAGAATGCAGCATGGATGGAGAAATCAGCGGTGTCAGCCAGACAGCTGTCATAATGCATTTTGATTGCGGAAGAAGCGTGGACCACAGAAAGTGATGCGGGGGTTAATCACAACTGTTTGTATGTGGGGGGATTCATTTGCATAGGAGCCGGGGTGTTTTTGCACTGGTTTAACACACCTGAGGCTGTGTGTGTGTGCTTCAACAACAACAACAACAACAACACAACACACACACACACACGCGTGCATGCACACACACTCACACACAGCACCAATCATATCTCATAAGCCGAGGTCGATAGAAGTTCACTTCAGTCAAGTGAGACGCTGTTGTTTAAACTGCACCGTTGGTGTTCGGCAAAATAAAGTTTACTTCCATGGCTCCGACAAACACTGACGCGGTGTCATTATGAAGGGCTGTCGCCTCGTAGGGCTTTGGCCCGCTGAGATCTCATTTGGAAGGAGCCTCCTTGTAACTCTGGGCTGCATGACGCAAGCAGAGCGCACTGCAGGACCAAAAAGCGAGAGAGCGCACGAGAGAGATACAGGAGAGAGAGAAAAAGAGATGGAAAGAGAAATGGAGAGAGAAAGAGAGAGAGATACAGAGAGTGTGTGAGAGAGAGGCATACAGAAGGAGAGAAGGAGAGATGGATGGAGAAAGAGACAGAGATACAGAGAGAGAGAGAGTCCAAGAGTCCAGGCTGGCTCCAGGTCAGTGCGTTGAGTTAAAGGGGCAAAAATAAATACAGGAGGAGAAAAGAAAAACTCACATTTCACACGAGGCCGTACACTAGCAACTAGACTTTCACGTTTTAGTAAATCACAGCAGAAATCTAGAGGTGGAGTGGGACTATTTTCTCTTCCTCATCTTCTTTATTTCGCCGCTCCGGCGCGGTGATCTATGTAGCGTCCACTGCCGTGTGAGCACACGGGCAAGCGAGAGCAGACTTCATCAAAGCACAATATGCTTTATGGCATGCTGACCACAGCACTCGTAGCCACGTCCTCATCCGTCGGCTCTGCACCCCCCCCCCCCACACCCTCCCCACTCTCCCCACCCAACACCAACACCACCCCCACCCCCACCACCACCCACGAACCCCCATCCTCCTGCTGTGTGGTGTAAGGGATTCTGCGGCGCATCTGCGCATTAAATCACCTCCTGCCTTTTGCTCTTTGCTCACAGTGTCCGCGCACTCCTGATGAATTGGCTTTGTCAGATTAATATCAACATAGTGCGGTGCCAAACTGCATTACGCTCCTATTATGTTCCTCAGAACAATACATCTGTCATAGCCTCCAGTCACTACCCCCCACCGCACACACACACACACACACACACACACACACACACCTATACACACATACACACACACCTATACAAACACACACACACACAGTTTGTACCATTCCCACCCAAACATGTCTTAACAGTAAGAGAGACAGAGGGATAAGAGCCAAAAAAAGAGGGAGGGAGAGAGAAAGAGAGAGAGAGAGAGAGAGAGAGACAGAGAGAGAGGAAGAGAGAGAGAGAAGCTCTCCAGCCATGCAGATATGGGGGCGAAAGCTGGCACTGTTCATTCTCCTTTTTCTCTCTATCTTTCTATGTCTTTCCATTTAGAACAGGTGCCAATATGTCCAACCACAAAAAAAAAAAAGAAAAAGAAAAATCGAACCCTTACTAAATTATTGCCCACAGGAACGCTTTTTCAGCAGGCTGCGCGTATTGTTTCGGTGACGTGAAGAAGAGCGACTGCGGGGTTTTTTCCCTCTTTAGTTTGTGTACGGAAATCAGGGAATGAGTAATGCTGTTTGTTCTCTCTCTCTTTTTTTGCCATGTCATCGTGGTACATCCATTTAAAGACCCTCTCTTAGGCATTAAGATCCTTGCAAAATGAGATTAGGCTTGTGGAAAATCAATCTCGCCAATGTTTGAAAACAGCATTAGCGAAATTTGGGAACGATCTCAATTGTCTGCCTCCGAAAATTGTGTCCAGGGGGCGAAAACACAATGAAACCTTCTCATTCGCCTCATTGCTTAAAATGGCACCCAGCTTGGTTCTGTCTCTTTTTTCTCCTTTCTCGTTTTTTCCTTCCCTTCCCTCCTTTTCTCCCCCCCCCCACCCCCCATAGCCATGCTGCCACCACCACCACCACACCCCCCACCCCCCAAGTCCTCTGCTTTAATCAACATCAACAGGCAGCCAGTTGACATGGAATGAATTAATGTAATCACTTTCATGTGAATTCAATTTGGCATCCCAGCAGCTTGATCTTTGCCGCTGTCAGATTGCTGACGACAGAGGAGACCGCGTGTAAGATTTGTTACTGGCCACTGGGCAAGATGGAGACCAAGGGAGGAGAGAGGGACGGACAGCAGAGGGTAAGGGGGGGGGGGGAGAGAGGGAGAGAGGAGAGCGTTGCGGAGGTGAAGAGCTATTTTTAACCGGCGCCTCTCGACCCCCACCACCACCACCACCACCACCACCACCACTACCACTACCACCACCACTAAGCTGGCTAGCACAAAAGACCCTGTCAAGACCCACACAGAGCCCCCTCTTCTAGGAGCCGAGCATAAGCAGCTTTGACTGCCTCTGACCCTCTTTGAGGTAAGTGTCCGAGAATATATGGACACGGGCCCATTTGACCCGACACAGTCGAGCCACGTGAATCGTTCCTCCTAGGGGTGCGCTTCAACTATCTCAGTTAAACTAGGAGTAGCTTCACAGCACTGCAGTCTCGGTATCATTTGGGGTCAGAAATACAGATGCTGTTTCTGAAATGGCATACTGCTGTACTACACACTGGGCTTTTATGACCTGGGGTGTACCATTGCTAGATCCTTTTTTGGTCTTCTATACTGAGAAAATGTATGCTAATTTTACTCAACACTTGCTAATCTTACAAAATAGAGCCATCATTTCAGTAAAAAAAAAAAAAAAAGCACACATACTCTTGATTCGAAATGACACATCCCAGCTCCCATTGTACTGTACTGTAATGCAGTATAGAGCAGTACAGTATGCGATTTTGGAAACAGTAAGTAAGTACAGTATGATGGTCATGTAAAATGGGATCAAATTTCCCTGTCCCAAGAATCACATGCAAAAGAATTTTTGTCAGGTAGCGAAAGAATTTTGCAGCTGCCAAAAGCAAAATGGAGGGCCCCCAAAGGAGAGGCTGCGTTCGGATGAGCAGACAATGCTGATTGAAAATCTGCTGGTGTTCTTGCTTGGAAATTGGCCCAATGGTGACAACGTTTTGCTGGCGCTCTCTTGGAAAACAGAGACAGACAGAAATGAAACAATTTTAATGGTGAAAAAATGATGACAAAGATGTTGCAGAGAAAACAAAACCTCCTTGAAAAAAAAGAAAGGGGGGGGGAGAAAAAAAAAAACGCTTGCAGGGTTTTTCTCCGGGGTCGTCTTTAGTCAGCTTTTTCTGCTATCGCGCTAATGCACCTATGATAAAACCCTAGCAGAACAAAACGCAATTTAATGAAGCCAAAGAGAGATATTATGATAGGCCACCAGCTCGGCAAATTCCAGGGGAAACAAGCAACAGTCTGCATTTCCAAAGGCTCTGCATCGTTCCCAGGGGGCGCATCACCCCCTTCCTGTCCTCTTCCTCCTCCCCTCCCTTCCTGAGTGATCGGGCTCAGACCCTTCTTGGCGTCATTAAACAGTCCCCAGCTGGACGCGTTAGTATGGCATTAGGGCATATTTTTTGGTGATCATGGTTTCAGTAAGCAAACACCATCTCTCATGTGCACCTATAGGCTCAGTGTGCCAATTACCATCCAGCAACTATTGACCGAATTGCAGAGTAGATCCTGCGGATCAATTCTGCCCATTGTTTTGCTGTTCCAATTATTCTAGCAGCTTTGCTCACATCGAACCACATCCCTTCTTCAGGAGGGAAAAGAAGAAAGGGAGCCTGGCAGATGGTTCCACAGAAGTCAAGGGGGGTCAGCTTGTAATATGTGGGCGTCTGTTTGGAGTACTGGGTGTGTTGCTCTGTTCAATTTTGATATCCATTTCCACATACACACACACACACACACACACACACAGATGAAATAAAACCCTATCTCCAATTACGACTTGTGCTTTCCAGTCTCTTTCAAGCTCCATGGCTGAAAGGGACCGAGGTAATTACTGCAGTGACACACTTTTACACTGTTCCAGGGTGTAATTAAAATGGAGGATTCATGGCTTCCTAATACTGTGTGAACAGTTGCTAATGACGCTTTGCTCCGAGTAAGAGGGGCGAAATGAAACTGTGACTGCAGTGGTGAGCATAAGGAGGTCAGGCCACAGACTGCACTGCTGTGGCTGCTGCCTATTGTGGCCCGGCCGTCATTAGCTTAGTTTCCATTCAACTAGTTGATGCGCATGTCAGTAATGGGAATAGGAAATCCTTGGTTGGAAACACCTGCAAATTCGCATCAGTTTCCTAATGCGAATCTAGATTGAATGTGTTCTCATGATGTGATAATAAGGTATAATGCGATAAAAGTCGATGGAAATAGTTTAATTTGCATATATTCACATTTACTGTGTTTCTATCCATAGTGTACATGTTGATCCCACACCTGGTCGATTAGTCTAATGTTAATTTTTTATTCACATTACACAGTTGATGGAAACACATGCAGATGCTTAGGCTCTATTCTTGAGCCGAATGTCTATTAATGCAGATAATGTAATGCGAATGAGATGGGTGGAAACCCAGTTAGTGTTGCTGCTGCACTAGTCCACTTGAACAGAGACTTGGGGGACGAGGACAAAAAGGCGTCTCTTACCTTCTCCCACTCCCTGTCCTTGTTGAGAACAATGACCACCAGCTTGGGGTGTTCCTGGTAACCGTCCTCTGTGAAGGACAAGTCCCTGCCATCCCAGGACACGTTCATCATATACCTGTGAAAGACAAAGAGGTCGTGAGATGCCTAAAAATAGCACGCTGAGATGACACAGATGATACATCCATCCACCATTGGACATGGAACATAACAGAGGAGAAAGGCAAAGAAAAAAAACACTAGAGATTAGAACTCCTATACGTCAAGAGGATCACAATAATATATGAAGGTCATTTTACACAGAGCATACGCACACACACACACACACACACACACACACACACAGGAAGACAAAAAGGGGAATTAATGGGCCATCCTACTACTAATGAGTGACCAAAATCAGACGTCACATTAAGCGGGATGAAAAATCTCCCAGCGGTATTCTTAGTATCTGGTGAAAATCTACATGAATCATTGAAACACTCCCCCTCCTGACACATGCCCTCGTCCTGATGCGAGAGAAAAGGTCCAGCGCAGTGGGCAGATATCACCCATTGTCACGTGTGTGAACTACTTAGAATGTGAGGCACAAGATTGGGGGAAGGGGGGGGGGTTTAGGAGAGGGAGTTGTTATAGCAAGATGGGGTGCAGACATAAGCAGATAAATAAACAAATAAATAAATAAAAACTCTTTTTTTTTTTTTTTCTTGCTGTGACAGGATTTCTGACATCTTGCACAGCCTGCATGTTCCTGTCATTTCACTTTATGTGTGAGGGGATGAGAAACACACTACGACACGTTCCCTCTTTCTCTCTCATGCAGAGTGTGTAAATATGTGTGTGTGTGTGTGTATATAAGTGTATGTGTGTGTATGTGTCTCTGTGTGTGTATCTGCGTGCGCGCATGCGCATGAGTTTGTTTGTGTTTATGATTTTACCATTTGCCCCGAGGGACCTGGGAGTGGAAATGCTCTTCGACACATTCAACACCAGCTCAAATAGCTCCAAAACACACATAGCCAACCCCACCTCCTGGCACGCACGCGTTGGCTACACTGAAACTCTTCCTCTCTCTGTCCCTCTCCAACAGCAGCCTCCACAATCTCCACCATTTTAACAATTTAACAACACTGATAAGCACAAGGCCCACCCTTTAACTCCTCTGTCAAACGTTAAGCTAAGCAAACACACAAAAGCTAAAATAAGCTAAACCAAACAAGGTAATTACGACTACCTTAAGCTAAGTTAAGCTAACGAAAGCTTCGTAAAACAAGGTAAATAGCTAACTTAAGTTAAGACACGTTAACTAAGCTAAACTAGCGTTTTCTCTTACTGTGCACTCTGTTAAGTTGGCAAAGACGAACAGCCGCTTCTGATCGATTTGTGTAACAAGTCTTGGGAGGATGGCTGGTGGCTGAATAGCTGAGTGGCCCTGTTGAATTGATTGGCCCCATTCAGGGGGTGGGCGTGAGCAGGGGAATGGGCCTAGCCAGCTAGCAATCACCACAGATATATTGTTGGATCCAATTACATCAGACTGCAGCGGGAGAAGGTCTGAGGGATCGATACTCCCCCGCTATCTCCCTTACAAGATGTGTTTCCAGTCATGACGGGAGACCCGCATGATTTAACCTCACGCTCTTCCTTTTGGGTTCGGCCCTGGTCATTTTAGAGGCCCCTTGCTGCAAGTGGCAAGGGTCCTCATGGGTGTAGAACTGCAACACTGCAGTATCCCTGTCCAATTACCAACTAACCACAACTTTCACTGGAGGGGATTCTGAGCACTGTGGTGTACAGTATGTGTGTGTGTGTGTGTGTGTGTGTGTGTGTGTGTGTGTGTGTGTCTGTGTGTATGTGGGATTGTGTGAGTGAGTGAGTGAATGTGTGTGTGTGTGTGTGTGTGTGTGTGTGTGTGTGTGTGTGTGTATGTGGGATTGTGTGAGTGAGTGTGTGTGTGTGTGTGTGTGTGTGTGAGAGAGAGAGTGAGTGTTCAAGTAAGTTTGACTATGTGTATATCAGTAGGCTACAGCATACAAATCCATGCTTTCTCAATGTATTATATGTCTGTCTCTGACACTTCTTTATCTGTGGCTATCTATGACTTTCTTTATCTGTTCCATCCCCACACACACGGAGGGGGTCAGCCGGGTTTCGTCACACCTCTGTCGTCTCAGGACATCCGCCACCAAACGAGAGACAGAGAGAGTGTGACAGAGAGTCAGGCTGGTCGCCAAACAGCAGTGCGCCAGGGCGGTTGTTATACTGTAGCCGCTGTTGGCCACACAGCTTTTTGGGAGGGTCGGCGGTCCAGAGGTTGACCGGGGTGTCTGTGCCTCGCTGTCAGAACAGACTGCAGTCTCTGTCCTGACCGGGTCAGCACACACCCCCTACAGAGCCAGCAGAACACGAGCGACCCCGCACAACCCAACCCCTGACCAATGTCACAACAGCCGGGGGATCAACGGGATCCATCCAAAAACCTCCCCTCCCTTCCTTTCTCCCTCTCTACAACTCTCTTCGTCAATCTCTCTCTCTCTCTCTCTCTCTCTCTCTCTCTCTCTCTCTCTCTATTCCTTTGTTGTACAGATCATCACCTCCTCTCTTTCCTTTCTCCCTCTCTCCATATTCTCTCATTCCATAACTCTCTCTCTATCCCCCTTTTTCTGGAAAGATCACCACTCCGCCTCTCCTTTCTTTCTCCCTCTCTCCATCTCTCTTCTTCCATTTTTCTCTTTCTCTCTCTCTGTCCCTCTGTTTTTGTAAAGATCATCATCCCTCCTCTCCTCCCGTAATTATGCTTCATCACTGGAGGTTGTCCCGATGTCTGTTCCACTCACCTGTACCTCATTAGACTCTTGCTCCATTAGAGTGAAGAGCACTGCCGAACACCACCACACCTGGTCCCTAACATTCGCTAGGATAATTTTAGCAGAGGCAATGGGATTTGAGAGACATTACCTTCTACACAGCAGTAAATAAGAACTCCAAATCGGCTTTGAGATCTCCATCCAACTCAACTCAGAATGGCTGATTAATGTTTCAAAGCACTGCATCATGTTCAAACAACAACAAAAGACAACTAAGCCAAGCAAAACTATGCGATCCCACCGGTGGGATAAACTTTGAGCGTAAATGTGAATTTATCCATATAATGTGCAAACTATGTGCACTACCCAGAATCTGCCAGAATCTGTGCATTACTAATGTGTGCAGCCAGAGTTGCTATTTGTACACAATATGAATAATCTGCTCTGACCCCCTGGGAGAGACGGTCCTCTGGACTGTGAAAAAGAACATTCATACTACATGACTTTTGGACTTCTAAACTAATTAAAAACAACACAGCCGTGAAAAAAAGAGCAGAGCACTTTTTTCCCTTTTGTAAAAAGAAGACAAGAGTGGCAGACAGTAGAAGAGCTGTGAAAGGTTGTTGTGAGCGTGTGTAGGGTTGGCTTCAAAGCACTCTTTCATTAGACTCTCTCAGACGTAGAGGCCAGACGCTAATGAGACGTGGCAGGAGGTCTCCGCGTAATGTATAGGGAAAAGCCATCATAATTAGTGCCTAGATAACTTCAGCCGAGAGCTTCAGTCCACCCGGCCACAGCGGCGCAGCGGTTCAACTACATCTTAAATCGACTCGATCAACATAATTAAACTCTCAAGCGCAATGCCACATGACGTCAAGGACTAGGAGAATGCCCAGCTGACAAAAAAAACACACAACCATGCATAGGCGCTTTCCATAAAAGTAAAAAAAAGAAATAATGAATTCATTTCATTCCAATTAAACCAAGCGACTATTTTATTAATTACTCAACAGCAATTAGAGTACTATGCCTAGTCTTGTCTGCGGCAGTTAACCCATTAACATGGCGCATGGAGGTTCAGTGTGCTGCTCAGACAAGCCTGAGTAACACGCAGGGGAAATCAGTGCACCTTGTGTAATGGACAGACTGCATTTGTGAGCTACGTTAGCCAGTCAAGTCATGAGGCCCATGTCACTCCCTGCCATGGAGCAGATTTTACTTGAGGCCTAGGGGGGTGGAGAGGGTGTGGGTGTGGGATGGAGGTGTGGGTGGAGGTGGAAGGCAAAGGCTATGCGGACCCAGAGATGGCAGAATGAGTGCACATCCCATCGGCGCGCTCCTAAGTGCATCTGATCTCAAACTGGGCCACACAAACCCACAGCGACAGCGCCGGACGCGGCACAATATGGCGACAGCAGAAAAGGGGGTCTGAGGAGACAACGGGCAATGAGGGGGGACAGCAGGCAAGAGAAGAGGGGGAAGGAGGGAGTTGGGCAGACAGGGAGAGAGGGAGGAAGAGAGGAGGGAGGGAAGGATGAAGGGGGCCGTTAAAAGCATCAGGGCCTCTTTTTTTCCCTTGCTTCGAGAACAACAACCGTCCTTTTTACAGATGACTGAGACCAGATCAGGTGCTGAATGGGTTTATAGACATGACATGGGTTTATGATATCTCTCTTGCATGAATTTATGCATGCTCAAACACGAAAAAGTTCCATATTCCAGATTCCAGACAAGAAGAGTGAAATGGAATGTAACTTACATGGTAGGCCTATGTGTCTAGAATTGTTTACTGTATAGAGTCATCCCTAATAAGAGGATGCACAATATGCTTTTGAATAATTTGCCAAATCTGGTTGTATTTGTTGTTGGCTATATTTAGGAAGAGATGCAGTGGGCTGTCATTGTAATGTGTTTTGTGTGTGTGTGTGTGTGGGTATGGGTGTGTGTGTGAGTGTGTGAGTGTGTGTGTGTGAGGCTCATCTCAGATGAGGATATTGATTCTCCTGAGGATTGCCTGCTCGCTATTCAGACTGCGGCGCTGTCACAACAGTCATCAGATTAACGGCTCATTTCATGAGCTCATTGTAGCGCTATTTCCAGCGGTAGCAGGAGCGGCTCACCTGCAACCTGCCATTCCCGGCCTGGCCACCAGGGGGGCTTGCACAGATTCCACAGCACACACAGCAGCAGTGCAGCAGCAGAACAGGCAACTGCTCTGCTTCTGAATGGCCTACCTACTGTGAGATGTTGCACAATTTAAGGTGACTTCTATTACAGCCTGAGGCTAAGAGAGAAATAAGAAGGGAAAAATATACACAAAATGACAGTTCTCTCTTCTATGGAAACCTTTAATGTGAAATTAAATTTGTGGGTACTGTATGTGTGTGCGCACACCATTCTTTTTTTCAGCCATTCCTTCCTCCCATGTTGTTTATAGGCACATAAAGCAACAAAAGACAGCCGAGTGCTTCAGCAGTCCTGTTTCTGAAGCCATTAATCAAATTCATTCGTCAATAAAGAATTTTTACAGAGACGGAGCAGGAAAAAAAAAAAAAAAAAGGTAAAAAAAAGGACTCTTCTGTGGACAAAGCCACTGACGTCAGACCAGCTCCAGCGAACAAAACAAAATGACTATCTCCTCCTCTATAGCGAGATGCCTCCAGTCGAGGAGCTCTGCCAAAGTCCCACACTGTGGTCTCTATGGCACACTTACAGTAAGCTCTCTCTGCTTGAAGTGGCCTGATGGGTGGTATTAGCATGGCACCACCAGCCTGCATCCTGGCATTTTCACCACAGGCAGGGGGACAGGAGGGGATGGCCCGACCGACGGGGAACAGTCGCGCCGCCCGCTGTCCGCATCATCGGGGTGCACTTAAAACGCAGGCGAAGCAGCAGCGCCACACCTCCCGTCTCCACCCACACACACACTACTAGCCACCCCATGCTGCCTCTAATCGCCACTGACCAGAGGCAAACGATACACTACACACCTCCTGCACGATAACAGCAGGGACAGATCACACCTACAGTATGTGAGAGGGGTATGGCCAGGGGCTCAGAGAGGAGAGACTCATATAAATAGGCCCATATAAATAATGCAAAAAGTGAAAAGATATATACATTTTAGTAAGAGTAGAGGGTTACATTTCTATGAGGTTGACCAGGTGAAGAGAGTAGAAGTGTGCCATAGGAGTTTCGAAAGACTAACATACTGTATCATCGGGGAGCACAACAACACGCTGCCAAGGACTACATGTGATGGAGAGAGTTCATCAAACTTATACAGGGAGGCTACAGTGGAGGCATCAAAGACATATACAGTATGCCATAACAATATTAGCTTCCGCTATAGTCGATGAAACTGGCTACCTGTACAACAGACACGGCAGCGCAGCGAGCATTCTAATAAAATAGACCAATCTTTTCGATGCATTTTTCACTTCCATAACACATCCAATGTAGCCCTAGGGTTATGTTCCATAGGGGATGAAGAGGAGTAAGCAAGAAAGGTTCACCTATGTAGCTCATAAAAGGCATAAGTCAGTGCTTGCTAAAAGCAATACTTATGTTCAACAGAGCAGCTTGCTTTGAAAGTGAACTTTGAAAGGCTTTAGTAGGCATATGATGGATCAAAGACCGGATGTAAGGCCTTCAGTCTGCCATGTACCGCCATTTCACCCGTACACTGGTCCAGGTCCAGGTCCAGGTGTGGGCAATTTATGGCTTGTTTTGGCAAAGAAGCCCTCCTTGGAATCCGTCTGAAATGGATGGGCTTAGTTTGGGCGCTTGTTTGCTGTTGTCTGCCAGACTCCTGTCGGCTCCTGCCTCAGGGCAGTACACTTCCACTACAGATGACAGCAGTCATTTTTACCATTTGGTCCACAGCAAAAACAAAAAAATAGAAATGAAAAAAAAAAAAAAAAAAAAAAAAAAAAAAATGTCACATTTTGGGACCATTGTTCTTGTCCTGGTCTCCCCCGGTGGCTGTCGGCATTACTCCCTCCTCTAGACCTGATGCCCAGGGCTGGAAGTGGGCAGGTCTCGCCCTCTCTTTGCCAGTGTTTAAAGTGTCCTTTATTGACGAAATCTATGGCCCAGTAGAGCACTGTTGACAGGTAGCCCCCGAGTCCCCAACTCCATGGGAGAGAATGGGGACGGACTCACTGTGCCCCTCCGCTGTTGACAGGTAATTTCAGCATTCGTCACTGATATATGAAGGCTAAATTTTGCTAAGGTCCGCTGTTCAAAGCACTAGCGATGAGAGTCATAAATCTGTCATAAAGGAAAATTTTGCCCGGGACCATATATTTCACTGCGACTTCTGACACTTCATTTTAACAAGAACTTGAAATGCAGCTGCAGGTTTACAAGCAAAGACTATTTCTTTGTATTGTTGTTTATTATTTATTGTTGTCATTGTTTACCAACATGCAAAGGGCACCAAAATAAAGCCTTTAAATAATGCATCCAGATTGTCTCTCAACACCTCATGGCAAGGTACCCAGATATGGTCTTCTGAAAACATAATTGTCTTTCATGGATTCACACATATTTTCTGCGATCAGCCCCGTTTTGGTATGAGTAGCCTAACATCAACCACAGTGAGGAACCCTGGGCTCAATATTCTACTCCCCCCCCTCCTTCCCCTCACCATGAGTCTCTAGCTCCATGGCTCTTTACAAAAGGTCCTATTTCCACAACATGCTCTCCTCCTACTAGGAACACCACCCAGAAGACCTGATTCCATACTAATCGACCACAGCCAGCCATGATCCTCCCCACCCCCTCCTTGCTCAGCTCTTTCCCCACCTTGGACCCCATTCCCTGGCCCTGGCTTGGACCATCTGTGCCTAGCCCACATGGATTAATGTGTGCTGGACACCTGGTGGACTACCTCGGGCGGGCAGCACTGCCTGGCCTGTATATGGGGCAGCTCCCCCCCCACCCCACCCCCCCGTCCACCTTACTTCCATCAGCCCTCCACCTCCCCTCCCTTCCCCTCTGCATCACCCCATCGCCAAGCCTCGCCAGGGCGAAACGTGCCAGCCGGACATATGGGGTATCCAGACTCGGGACTGGCAGGGGCAGCTCTGGCATGAGGACGACAGGCTTTTCAGATCCTCACAGAGAAGTGAAGGCGGCTGGCTGACGTGGAACAAAACGCAAGCGCGCTCTTATCAGGATTTCTTTCAAACATTTCTCTTTTTTTTTGTGGTGACTGTTCTCAAAATGCATTTGCTAAGAGCCCCCTGCTGTTGTTCCTCTCTCTCTCTCTCATTCCCTCCCATTCTCTCTCTTTCTCTCTACCTAAATTACTCTCTTTATCTCAGTCTTCCCCTCTTTTCTCTCTCTCTGGCTCTCGAATGCTCTCCCCTCTTTCGGGAAGCGGTGTGTTGAAGCGGAGCTCATTAAAAGCAATGGAGTTTTGCAGTTCCCTCAGGGATCTCAAAGCAGAGCAGAGCAGCGAGCGGAGAGTCGAGGAGAGGAGAGGAGGGGAGAGGAGAGGATGGGAGAAGGGAGGGGGCATGAGGTGCGCCAACTCACCCCACAATGATGGGCCCAGGCCTTTTTTTTTGGGTGTCTGAGCACCTCAAACATCGCTGCTTGATTACAAAGCATGCCTGCCCAAGCACTCTCAGCTCTTAAATTACCCACTACTCCCCTGCTTGCACACTCGGGTAAAACAGCAGAGGTTCAATTCGTGAAGCATGAATTTTGCATACTGTAGGCTTGTCCAATGTCTTTTCTCCATTTAAACCTCCAGGGTGTTCTTTTCTTCGCTCCCTCCTTCCCTTCATTGCTCTTTCCCTTTCTCTCTCTCTCTCCTTCTCTTGTTTTCTCTCTCTGTCCCTTCTTTTCTTCCATTCCACATTCCCTCTTCTCTCTCTCTCTCTCTCTCCATTTAGCGGACTTGTTTGATAGTTTCACCAGAAATGCATTTCTGAGATCTTTTTTTTTTTTTTCCCCAACACCTCTTTAAAAGCTTCAAACACAGAGAAGAGGGAAATCTGCTCTTGGTCTGGGCACACAAAGCCAAAACCCCACTGAGAACACACAGATGATGATGAACACCCTGAAAGTTAAGGTGTTTTTTTTTTATTTACCTCTAACACACTCAACTTAGCTTTCTTAAAATAATTCAACACATGAAGATCCAATATCCACTTACTTGTGCAAAGCGCTGGGTGGCAACTTGGCCTTTTCCATGGGGCCGTAGCAGCTGGTCTTAGCTTCCGGAATGTCTCCATACTCTTCCAACATGGCCGACGCTGCAGTTGTTATAATCCCAAGGCCATCGCGCACGCGTGCCTCCAAGGGGTAGTCCCAGTCGTCATAGGAAACGGACACCATCCCTGAGGGAAACTCGTCCGGGGTGATCTCCGGGTTGCCCGTGGTCAGGCTGGGCACGATCCAGATGTAGCCATAGCCGGTCAGGCCCAGGGAACGTCCCTCCTCCAGGATGTAGCCCGCCTCGTCCTTGGAGCAGTAGAGCAAGATGACCGGAGACTGGACCTTCTTCAGCTGGATCTGTGTCTTGCTGTCGCCATCCACCGCGTCCAGCGTAATGATGTTCTGCAGGTCCCAGCCCACAAAGCTGTTCTCCACTGTGGTCTTGAGTATGGCGATGAAGTCCTGGTAGCCGGGGAACTTGCTGGTCACGATGGAGAAGACGTGCCAGTCGTACTCCTCCATGATGTTAAGCATCAGCAGCGCTTCCTGTTGGATGGACGCTCCGAACTGGAAGAATGTGGACTTCACGTCCTGTGGGAGAAAAAGGAAGAAAAAAAGGGAAAGAGAGCTTAGTTTATCTATATTGTACAAAAATATCCTTTGAGGTCATGTTAAGTGAAGATTCAAAAACACCATTCGAAATTCAAATTAAAGAGCATGCAGAAGCACTGTGGTTACTTTAAAGCAGAGCCAATAGCTAAAATTGTATAATGCTGAACCCAATTTAATCATGTGCTCTTTTCCTTGTCAAAAAAATGCAAATGCGACTATAAGGCAAAAGACTAAGAAAAGTCTCATAATACGATTTAAAAAGTCCTGCGATAATTTAAAGCCTTTGTGATGTCTCAAATTCGTGCAGTGTTTGAGATAGCCATTGTCTCGCTGTAATAACTGCGGTGCACTTTTCCATCCAAATGCAGCTCGCAGAACAAAGCCCTCATGTCCCTGTCTATTGTGCTGCTCTTCAAAAGAGCCCACTGGGGGATGAAGGGCCCGCATGACCATTGGGATGTTCACATTCCAGGCATCACATTTTTCGGCCCTGATATGAGAAAATGAGCAGTGAGCAGTGAGCAGAGGAAAAGGACATCAGATCACTCCAGCTCTCTTTGTCCGGCCTGCCGTCGACATGCCCTCTCGCAGAGACTCAGTGTCAAAACAATGTCCTCGCCACGGACAAGTGTTGCATGCGTGTGTGTGTGTGTGTGTGTGGGTGTGGGTGTGTGTGTGTGTGTGTGTGTGACAGCTAACGAAACTAACCCCTGACAGAGAACCCCTCCATTTTTTTGCCGGCTCAGTTGCAAGCATGCACTAGGGAAGGTGTCTTTGTGTGTGTCTCCATCTTTTAGCCAGCACAGTTGAAAGCATTTACTAGGGAAGAGGTCGGTATGTGTGTGTGTGTGTGTGTGTGTGTGTATGAGTGTTTATCTCCTGTGCCTGCTCAGTTGCAAGCATACGCTAGGGAAGGGGTTAATGTGACTGACTTGATTGTGTGTGTGTCTGTGTGTGTGTGTATCTGCATTGCTTGTTTTATTTTTGGAAGCACATTGTTTGATTACGCTTAACGCTACCTGTGAGAGCGTGATAAGAATCAATCTAATTAAGTCACACCTGGCAAATTCAATACGAGGCGGCGAAGCGACAGCTCATGAGCTTAACAAAGGCACTGGCATGTCCTGAAACAATCACTTCATTCCTGATTAGGAATGGACCTTCTCCAAAAAGTCTATCTCTCTGACAGTGGCGTCTTGGTTTTAAATTAGCCCTATCCGACTCATTGTTTAATCCGTCGGCGATTGGGCTGGTATGGCGCAGTCATTAGGCGCGGATCAGCTCCACTCCTTCCGGTTGCAGTTTCATCTTCTATTTCGGTGGAAGGGCGTTTAATAAAATATACCAGCTGCATTAGTGGCACTGATTGAACGTTCCCAGCAACAGATGTTGATTAGCCGCGCAGTGCGGTGCGGTGCGGTGCTGCGCTGTGCAGTGACTCGCTAACGAGGGGCCTGTCTGCAGTTTAACTCCTGCCAGGCAGCCCTTGAGCACTGCCTCCGCTGGCCACGTGGCGCTGCTGGCGCTAACTCTGTGGTGGCCATTGCTGTGACAATGCCGCACAACTAAACTCATCACAACACAAAAGCATGCGTGGCAAAGCTAAGCTAAACCCTGACTGATTGACTGACTGGACACTAAATGGCATTCTAGCATTTTCTGCATTTACACAATTGATATTGAATGCTGAGCGTGTCCATATTGCGGAAACAATACTGAGCACATGGCCGGTACGAATGGCATCCTAAAATTCCTAATTATGTTGCTGACATTGACTGGCCAATCATTTTAGACTCCATTTTGACAAAACAATGCGTTTGTTACGGTAACGAGTTCTTTTTTGTCTCCAATGTCACATTGTGTAGCTGAGCTTGTGCAGGCTGCAGCATGCCGCACTTGTCCTATATAAAGGTGCTCTGTGGCGCTAAGTGGAGCAGATGCTTCGCAATCCAGGGGGACACTGGGGAGCTGTGCAAGCTTGTGATGTCCATGTGTTGCAGTCCAATGGACTAAAAGGAACGCAGGTAATAATGCATGGATACGGAATAAGTACATAAATAAATAGATAAAGAAATAAGTAAACAAATGGGGCAAAAAAAATTATTGGGACATGATGATTGGAAAATCGTCCCGTGAGACTTTCGAGTCAGCTGACTAATTCACATGTACGTTGGGGGACGTGGCATGGTGGACGTTGGGACGTGTCAGTCGCGAGCTCAGATGCGATAGGACGGTGCATTGGAGCACGATGGACGAGAAAGGTCACGCTCCAGTTGATATCATGTGAGGATCCCTGTACTGTGCCACTGAGAGAGAGAGAGAGAGAGAGAGAGAAAAAAACTCTCCTCTGAGAGCATGATGCCCTCCACATCATAATGATAGAATATAGGAACTACACCACCCTGTGCACAAAGACAAACCTGAAGGAGAGTAAAGGTTTTGTGAGCGTTTGTGCTTTAGGTGTGCATGTTTTAGGCTACAAATGTGAATGCACAGCCTTGTAGCTGAAACCCAGAATAACAAGCATGTTGCCGTATTAGCACAATACTCGACCACAACAACAACAGATGGAACAGAGGCCATGACAATAATAACACATGAACAGGCTGTGTATGAGACTATATGTTTACTGTTCGGCTCCTGTTTATCAAGCCTGTAGCATTGAGCCCAAGCTATACTGTATGAACCCACTTTCCAAAGGCCCATTTCCTAGGTTTCCAGGGATATTAGCAGTTTGCATTGTTGGCTAAATGTAATTTGACTGTGAAACCAAAGACTGTGACATGAGAAGCATGGCTAATCTATCTGGGAGGCAAAGGGAGATTTGCATGCGTCTCCCCTGCAGGGTACAAAATACTCTACCCACACCCACTCCCCGCACTTAAAAACCTAATGAGTGTGGCGGAAAACCAGGAGAGGCGAGTCCACAGAGGCGCAGCAGGCCTGGGACTCACCTAAATGCTATTTCCCTGCTATTGCAAATTAGCAAAGAGCAAGGAGCAATAAAAAAGGGAATTGCTAGAAAAAGACACGTAAAATGGCGTGACAACGCAGGAAAATACAAGTGCTTCTCAATTAGCTGGTTCATATTATACTAATTGAGGCACACACACACAGTGTTGGCGTTGAATTTCACTGCCAATGATAAAGACGCCGCTTTAGTGCACTATGACGATAGGATGTCTGTGTTTTGGTTTTAAATGTTTAAACACCATTCAACAAAAAGTCTTTCAGCCCTTTAACATTCAGAGTGGAAACACCACCCCTTGTGCCTTGCAGATATAATTGTTCTTAAAAGCAGGGGGAGGATAGCTTCGGCTGTCTTGTTTATAGGGAAACACAATACAGCGAGGCACGCCGCAGAAAGCCTGGCCTCAGGTAGGTGCACATCTTGGAAAATTACTCTTTAAAGCGTGGTGCCATAATGAAGACAACTGAGTCGCGTCTCTGTGGAATTTCGGGTGAGTGATGAGAGAAAGAGAAAGAGAGACAGACAGAGAGAGAGAAAGAGAAAGAGAGAGAGAGAGAGAGAGAGAGAGAGAGAGAGAACTACACTCCTTATCCCTGCTGAAAGTCAATAAGAAAGATGTGCATATTCAAGGGGGATGCCAGCTCAAACTGCTGATATCATCTATGTGCCAATGCAGCTAGTAATCAGATTACACATATTTCTTAAAATGATGATAATTATCTTACACAGAAGGGAACAAAAATAGAAAATCACTCTCAGGCAAAGATTTGCATCTCTGTGGAGGATGACGAGCAGAGCACATTCTGTAATGTGGTGGAGAAAGTAGAAGTAAGTCCCTACTCCTTTAATGCAGTTTTGCCTCAGTGGCCGTGTAAACATCATGTTCAAGGCCAGTCATAGCACAGTGTCAGGAGTGCTGATAATTTATAGCCTACTGTATCTAGGTACTGACATGGCTGACTTAGCAAGAGCCTTTTAGTAATTGAAGAGTTCAGATGCAAAACCCTCTACGTCCATTTGCGATGAATTCACATTATTTAATTTCTTTTGACTTGATAATACAATTAAAATTTTTGATTGAGATTACTTTTCTAATGATTATAAAAGTAAAACAAAAATAATTTTTAAAAATTTCTAAAGGTGGAGGGTTTAGCATCTGATTGCTCCAACTGCAGTAGCGATCTTTAAAAGCACAGTAACATGTATCTAGTAACTAGTGTACAGTGAATATCTGTGGTCATGTGACTGTGTCTGTGACGTGCGTCTGAGTGCCCATGCGTGCATCAGTGCCGTTCCCTGACAGCTAGAGCTCATGCTCCTGATTTGCCTTCATCAAGAATGGGTAAGTAGCTGTAACTGTCACAGCATCTGGCGAGTCTTAACATGCACCCTCCCATTCTCTCTCTCTCTCTCTCTCTCTCTCTCTCTCTCTCTCTCTCTCTCTATCTGTGTCTCTCTATTTCTCCCTCTCTCTGTCTGTCTTTCCCACTCTCTCAGGCATTTCTTTTGTATGTTGACAGCACATCTACACTTACACAGTGCAGTGCTATAAAGGTACTGATGAGTCACAACCATTGACTGTATACTGTAAACTACAGTCACAACATGCTTCATTTCCGAAAGGATAATATGGTATCTATCTGCAGTATATGTTATTCTTAACGCTATTTACATCAGGGTTGGAAGCATGATAAGATTACAATGGATAGTCTATGAAAACAGATTCTTGCTATGAACGACACACTACTGTACATGTGCTCATAGTTTATTGAAATGTAATAAAACTGCTGCTTACCGCATATGTACAGTACAGTATGTATGTATGTATTCAAACATGCATGTGCAATATGTACTGTACTGTACATGTATGTCAGTAGCCTACTGTATGTATGCATGTATGTATGTATGTATGTATGTATGTATGTACTGTACAGTATGTATTTATTTATTTATATACGGTCTATGTATGCATGCATTGTGTATATGTACTATAAAGCTGTATGTGCACTTGTATGTCTGTATGTAATACATACAGACATACAATGTATGTATATATGAAGTGTATCACAGGCCGAGATTGAAATTCGCCTCAGATCAATATTCAATAGTCGCATTGTCATTCTGTCAGTCTTATCGCGTTCTGTGAATTGGATGAGTGTGACACTTTCCTTCTAGTCAAGTGCGGGAGATTGGGCCTCCAGATTGCTTTGGAGGAAGACTCCCTCACACAGCTCCTTAAACACTAATTATACTCCTCCACTTCAGGGATTAGCGCACTAGCGGGCGGCAAAGCCTCTCTCCATCCTTACTTCCCTCTTTTTTTGCCTCACTTTTTGACGCTTTTCCATGCTTTCTTTTTGTTCTCTCTCTCTCTTTTTTGCTCTCTCCCTTTCTCTCACTCTTTCTCTCCTTCAGTCTTTCCCTTCTTTGTTGTCTGTCTCTCTGCCTGTCTGCAGTAACTACAGTTTGTTTATGTCCTTTGGCCACTCTTGTCTGCTCACATATTATCTCTTTATGCTTCTGTTTTTTTACCGGTTGTCTTAAGTTCATTCTCTCTCTCTCTCTTTTCTCTCTCTTCCCCGCTTCATCCATCCCAACATGTCTTCTCACTCTCAGACACAAAAGTGGATTCACTCTTTTTTTTCAGCATGCATTTTCTCTACACTCTCTCTCCCTCTCTCTCTCTCTCTCTATCTCTCTCTCTCTCTCTGTCTCTCTCTCCGCTGCAGTGATCCAGGCTCGCCTTATCAGCATGTTTGTGATTGATGAGAGGCGGGACGTGCGCTGCAAATCAATTACCGTGACCCGCCACCGACTGAGAGAGAGACACACAGCAAAACAAATTGAGCTCCGGCAAAATGTCACTCACAAAGCCACCATTCGCCACCACTCCCGCAGCTCTCCTGAATTAACAAAAGGAGGTGTGATCGTGCAGACTTACACACCTCACCACCCCACCACCCTCAACCACCAATAGCAACACATCTCAACACACCGTGGCTCCAGGGAAAAGCTCAGCATCCAAGTAATGACATTGTCATATCCATTGTCAAGACAAGAGCACACTCTTGCTTTCTATCGCGGAGTCGAGACAAACAGATTTGTAAGAAAATACCACCATTAGATGGGCTAACGCTAAATTGACTTGTCCCTTTGGAAATGGTGTCACTTGCCCTATTTCCTCATTGAAAAAGCCATGCTTAGCTCTCGTGTATACTGTATGTGTGTGTGTGTGTGTGTGTGTGTGTGTGTCTCGGTGGAGGGGAGCTGTGGAGTTGTTGATGCAGCGGGGTGTCGCTCCTGCACTCCATGTCGGTGCATGTGGGCGCGCTGAGAATCAGCTGATCGCGCACGATGATGAATACTCAATAAAAGAGGTTCATCGCTCCGCGTGTCACGACAGGGGAGGGGAGAACTATTTATGATCCTTTCAGGACAGATTTCTTTCAATATTTAATGAGACGCCACACTGCCTTTCCAGAGAGGGATAGAGAGAGGGATGAGGGGGAGGTGGAAGGAGAGAGGGAGAGAGAGAGAGAGGGGCGGGGGGAGGAAGTGTTTTGTGACGGCATGGCGTCAGCATGTCATGATGAAGATGATAATCTTCATGGTGGTGGTGGTGATGATGATGATGATGATGATGATGATGATGATGATGATGAAAATCTTTCCTGGGCTTCTGCACACCAGCTCGTACATCATTTACCACTGACTGTAATTAGTACAGGACTGCAGAGCTCTCTTCACACAAACCCACGGTTCACTTCTGAGGAGCCTTGAGAAAACAGATGGTGACAATCACGGACTTGACATGCTTGATACAAAAGGCCTAATGTACCTTAGACATAATAACATCTATCTGCGCTGCACTGTGTCCAACTACAGCTGTTACTAGTAATGGGGCCAGTCATACTGTGTATCCACTGCTTTGGATTTGCTTCCAAGGAGATATGGTTGATTGACTGTCCATTTTTTTTTTTTTTGTCCTGAACGACCTCCAAAAAATGCCTGTGTTATGAAACACAAGATATCTATGTATCAGGTGAAACTGTCATCTGTCTGTTCAGAGAGCCTGTTACATAATACTGTATGTCTATATTATGGTGTTTATCTAAATAACGCTCGACTTGGCAATGGCCTTGCAACAGCACAACATACCGAACAAACCACATTCCTGTTCGTCATTGTGACTGCCATCTTTTCTCATTGGTATGGACACAGACTTTTGCAAGAAGTGATGCTGAAAAAAATGACACTGAGAAAAAACATGAATTCACACAAGGCTCTTGCTCACACTACACACAAACATCAAAGACTGCGCTGAGATTGGAGAGACTGGTGAACATGTGGCGTTGCTGGCACCCCCCATCTGTAACGCACAGCATCACCCTCCAAGGTTGTTGATCCAACAGCAGCAGCGCTAACTTGATCGCCTAATTGACAATTAATTACCCACTTGAAACCGCTGGCTGCTGGGGACCACTTCAATAATTAAGCACTCATTGGAACCTAGGTCTCAGAGAGACAGACAGATAGAGAGCGTGTGCGAGAGAGAGAGAGAGAGAGAGAGAAAGAGAGCAAGAGAGATGAGACATCATAAAAGGAGGAGGAGGAAGTCAGGATTTCTGAGACTATATGGCTGTTTACTACACTGCTGCTTACTGCATACAACATATGCATACAGTATAAAGGCTAAGAAGTGATACTGCGAGAATTTCATAGACACATAAAAGGGAATCGAGAGATCAAGAGAATGTTCACATTTTGCTCAGTACAATGAGTCTCTGTTTTTTTTTAAATAAGATGAGCATACGGTACATTCTCTTTATATTGAGCACACATTCTCTCTATTGGAAAAAAAAATTATAAAAATCTCACAATGGCACACAGCCCAAGCTCTGTACAAGTCATAAGCAGTACAGTACTGTATGTAGAACAGCAGTGTATGCCATTCTGGAGACAGAGCAGAGCACACACACACAGAACTCACTCTTTGAGGACTCTAAGACCCTACAGAACCTGCTTTTGCATGGAGTAAATCTGAGTCTGGAGTTCTCATTCTTTTAACTAAACAAAGCAAGCAGGCTACTGTATTAGGACATTTACCTCTTCTACTTCTAGCTTCATTTACGTTTAGTTTCATCATTTAACCATCTACTCAGGACCCCCCCCCCCCCCCTCCCCTGTAGCTCCACTAAGAGAACAGGGTTAGGCCCCCTGCACTAGATCAGCACTCAAGCCGCTGTGAGAGGGGAGGAGGGGAGCGGGTGGGGGGTAAGGAGCCTCTTCACGCCATCTCCACACAAGTGCTGATCATGCTCCTAAGGACTCTCTGCCTGGAGATCAATGCTAACGGTAATGTTAGCCCTCACGAGTGCCTTCATAGCCGCAAATCAAGGAGCAAGACTGCGTCCCATACAATAGACCTTGGCTAGTGGTGGCGTGTGTAGAGTAATGGAGTGGTACAGAAAAAATAAAAACCCTGAGCATGAAACATACATGTGTTATGGATACGCTTGCTTCATGCGTAGATTGCTGTACTGTAATCCGTGACAGTGAAAAGAAGTATAGCAGGGTCAGAAGGAGAGAGAGAGAGAGAGAGAGAGAGAGAAGGAGAAAGAGAAAAAGAAAAAGGAGAGGGAGAAAGAGAGAGGGAGAGATTTGTATGCAGACTCCTGTTAGAATACGGTTTGTTTGAAGAGCAAATGAAACAAGAGAGAATAGTCTTTGGTGAGAGTGAAGCCGAAATGTAAAAATAGCAGACAGCTCGAGAGTGTGTTTGTGTATTGGCTTGTCGAGCTCACAGTCACTGCTGGGGTTTTTGTTGTTGCTGCTATTTTTCTATCAGGAGTTTTTAACGAGCAACAAAACCCCGCAGGGGTAAACTGACAAAAGCAGATAAAGTTTGTTTTTTTTTACCCATAAATACAGATAGTATAGAGGACCACAAAACAGTGTTCTCACGAATTTGGGAGTGTGTGTCAATTGAAATATGACCATGTTTCATCCTGTCTTGATGATCCTATTACTAGTGTTGCACAGTACACAACCATCCTCTCAAACACGCTCTCTTGATGATATTATCAGTTGTGTTGCACTCAAGCACACCACCCATCCCCCATACACTCTAAGGTACATCTTTTCACACACACACATTCTCCTCCATTTTGACATCTCTACACTGAAGAGTCTACCAACCCATAGCCCAGTGCTTCTCAAAGTGTGGGGCGGGCCCCACTAGTGGGGCGCGGACATATGACAGGTGGGGCGCAAAAGGTTTCTC
>JASCQY010000001.1:4372758-4375258 GCA_030264315.1 Sardinella tawilis
TTTGAGAGACGCTCCTCTCCTCTCCTCTCCTTTCCTCTGCTCTCCTCTCCGCTCCTTCAATCCCTGAGACTGACTGCTCTCTGATTAACTTCGGCCCCCGAGGTAGAGAGGTGATGGGTGGGAGGGCAGGGGGCTGGGCGTCTGGGGGCTTGGTGGGTGATGGGTGGTGGTAGGTGGTGGTGGTGGTGGTACTGTAGGTGGTGGTGGTGGTGGTGTTGGTGGTGGTGGAGTGGGTGGGATGTGATTGTGAATGAGGGTCTAAAGTGCTGTGGCGTGGCTGACGGACGGCTGGACGGCCAACCCCATTACCGTCTCACTGTGACAGAGATTATCTCTTTATCAGAGGTGCCGTGATCCCATTATGAACGGGCCCTTTCACCGACTGCCGCCATTGATTCCGATCAAAGCTGACTTCCATAAGCCACAAGGCGTGATCTACATGAATGAATGAATGAATGAGTGAATGAGACTGGAGATGCCATCACTCCTGTGATGAGACAGAGAAGGAAGATTACAAAGTACTGCAGTCATGACCTCCTTAATACGTTCTGTAGAAACAGACGTATGTGTGTGTGTGTGTGTGTGTGTGTTTGTGTGTGTGTGTGTATGTTTGTGTGTGTGTGTGTGTGTGTGTGTGTGATGTGCATTTGTGTGCTGTGTCTGTGTCTGTGTGTCTGCTTCTACGGGCAGCCAGGCTCTGTAGGGTGAGAAGTCATGACTCTGGGGGTGTAAATCAGTGAGGTAGCAGTGAGCAACCTGCACGGCTGGCTCTCAAAAACGTCCCATGGGAGCACAGCCCAGCCCAACCCAACCCAGCCCAGGCCAACCCAGGCCAACCCAACCCAGCCCCGGCCAACCCAGCCCAGGCCAACCTAGGCCAACTCAGGCCAACCCAACCCAGGCCAACCTAGGCCAACCCAGGCCAACCCAACCCAGCCCAACCCAACCCAGCCTAACCCAACCCAGGCCAACCTAGGCCAACTCAACCCTGCACAGCACAGTTCAGCTCCGCTCAGCTGCGGCTGCCTCGCAGCTTCTCTGACATGCAGGCATCTGTCAAGACACTGTCTGCCACTCTACTCCACTCTACTTCAGAAGAGCTTTATTAACCCTTCACATGCGCACTCAGACACACACATAGAGAGACTTGCAGGTAGCTTTTAAAGGTGGATATGTAACGTTTTTTGTTGTTGTTTGTGTTTCCGATGGCAGTTGTTTATGTTTTTGACTGGTGAGAATGTTAGAAAATGCTGCAGGCCAGCATCAGATCTCCATCTGCCATTGCCTGCACACACACACAAACTCACAGACACAAACTCACAGACACACACACACACACACACACACACACACACATACACACACACACACACACAACTGCTCCACCACAAGCATTAAAGCAGAGGTTGAAGTCTCTTTAGAAAGTAAAAGTCCAACGGCATACAGAATTTGTTCCAATCATTTACCAGACCAACTGACCCTAATTAGCACCACTCCTCAGTCTGGTAGATAATCAGTAATGCTGACTGTTCTAACAGGGCATGGTGGAACCTTTACTTCCTGAACCACCTCTGCATAAAAGCAGAAAAAAATAACTGTGCTTTCAAGGCCAGTAATGATTAAGTCGCCAGTAAATAGACACTGGACAATCCACTGTACAAAACAGCAGCACACGTATGGATTACCTCATTCCTCCTTATCCAAGTGTTTGCAGGGTATAACATTTACACTATAGGTATTTATGAGTATTAACTATTACACTAAATAGTATATACACTATGAGTAGTGGACTGGCCGGTGACCTGGCATGGATGACTAGAGTCGATTTGGTACTGTAGCATTATGACTCTACACATTCTGAGAGAATCCCAGGTGCTCAGCATATTTTGCTGATTCAGTAGCAGAATCACAACACCAGTGATTCAGGAAAAGTGTGTTATTCAGTGATGGATAAAAAAAAAGAGAAAGGTTCAGCCCACTCAACTCAAGCTCTTGAGTTGATTATTCATAAATTTGCCACTACTACAGAATTTATTCACATAACTTAACTCAGACAAAGCAAGAAGATAACTTGACTGAATAATGGTACGCTGGCGTGCGGCTAATCTTTTTGAAACAGTACGGCGTGATTTATGGTATGACGGTAAATCAGATACTGTCCCCCCAGATCAGTGTTCCACACTTCACACAGATCCATATCCGCTGTTTTAGCCCAGTGCATCATGGGGCAGAGGAGCATGGGCCTCAGATCGACCCTCTCTAGACAGTTAGGTTCAGTTGAGGAAGTGAGCACGTTTCCCCAATGTCTCTGTTTCTGCTGACCTCCATAAACTCACGACATGTCTAATGTGTCTTTGTTTGGCCTGTGACTGAATGTTGCATCACAAACAGATCGATGCTGGACCGGCAGGAGTTTTGGAACAGGCAGAGGGTGGAATGAGTTGGGGAGGAGAGGGGGGGGTGCCGGAGGGGGGAGCGGTGCTTCAGGGTTGGGATAGCA